>JAWZYT010004092.1:0-35000 GCA_034508575.1 Petrolisthes manimaculis
CTTCTCCCTCCGGCTATCCTTTCCTCCTGTGAATATAGTCTCCTCTCTCTCTCTTTCTCTCTCTCTCTCTCTCTCTCTCTCTCTCTCTCTCTCTCTCTCTCTCTCTCTCTCTCTCTCTCTCTCTCTCTCTCTCTCTTTTCACACATATATATACCTGAATGTCACACAAACACACACACACACACACACACACACACACACAGAGCAAAACAGAGAGAGAAAGAGATGGAGGGGGAGAGGCAGAGTGAAAGAAAGAGAATTTTTTTTTACGTTCTTTATATGCTGCAGAAGACAAAACATTACATACAGACAAGTTCCCTTCTATTAAAATATACTGTGGGAAAGGGCTCATTCTCTAGCCTTTTCTCCCTTCCCTACCCTTCCCTCCCCTCCCCCTCCCCCTCCCCTCCCCTCCCTTCCCTTCCCTTCCCTTCCCTTCCCTTCCTTCCCTTCCCTTCCCTTCCCTTCCCTTCCCTCTCCTTTCCTTTTTCCTTCCCTTCCTTTCCCTTCCCTTCCCCTTCCATTCCCTTCCCTTCCCTTCCCTCCCTTTCCCTTCCCTTTCTTCCCTCCCCTTCCCTTCCCTTCCCTTCAGTCAGTCCCATCAAAGAAGAGGTGTGTAAGAATTAGTAGAAGAGATTGGTCACAAATAATAATTTTCTTCCAGACTGAGTTTACGAGTTAGATGAAAATTAATAGTAAGAATTAGTAGTGGGAAATTTGTACATATCCACTTACATACATACATACATACATACTGTACATACATATATATTTTTATACAGAAATGAATTATCGTGTCCTAATTAAATTGTTGTCATGAAAATATTTAGACATGAATACATATTTTTATACCGAAATAATTAAAATATCGTATCCTTATTCAATTAATGTCTTGAATATATTTTGGTGTACAGGTGGTCAAGGTACGAATATAATAATTATGTTGTTAATTTTATTTTTTTTTGTTATTAATTTTGTTACACTCAAAATGCAGTATAACCAATTAAGCACAGTCATCGCTGGCCTGCGGTCTGAGAGGTCGGGGGAGGAGAGGGGAAGGGAGGGGAGGGAGCGGGGAAGGGGGGGGGGAGGAGAGGGGAATGGGGGGGGAGCAGGGGGGGGGGCGAGTTCAATCCCTGCTGGCCTTAGCTGAGACTTAGAGAGACTTAATTTTAGGGATGAATATTTAGGATAGTGTACTTTACTGTTATTATATCAAGACTGATTTTAGGGGGAAGTTTGGGGGGGGGAGGGTGAGAGGGGGGTGCTTGAGAGGAAAAAAAAAAAGTAAAATGAAAAACTACCATTCTCTGCTGTGTTGTTGTTGTTGTGTCGTTTATGATGGTGTCCTCTCGTGTTTTCCTGTTTTCCTCGGTGCACTTTTTATGGGGTCGCCGTGTGTGTGTGTGTGTGTGTGTGTGTGTGTGTGTGTGTGTGTGTTGGTTCGTGTGGCAGTTTTTATTATGAACCTCACTTGGGAGAACGAGGCAATCTCTCTCTCTCTCTCTCTCTCTCTCTCTCTCTCTCTCTCTCTCTCTCTCTCTCTCCACCCATACTGTACGTTCATCTAATCCATACATCTAACTATTTATATATCCATACATCCATCCATTAATTTATATATCCATCCATCCATCCATTTATATATCCATTCATCCATCCATCCATTTATATATCCCTTCATCCATCCGTCCATCCATCCATCCATCCATTTATCCATTTATACATCCATCCATCTATTTATCCATTCATTTATATATCCATCCATCCATCCATCCATCCATATAACAGGAACAGGTACGGTGGTGGTTCGTTTAGCAGATGTGAACGACAACTCCCCTCGTCTCACCCGTAACCTTTGGAGACTCGACGTGGAGGAGACGTGGGGTGACGATGCCCCCTCCAACACAACACTCCTTGAGATCTCCACCACTGACCACGACACCTCAAACTACTTCTTCTACAGGGTCAGTGTGTTCGAGTTACTGTAGGTTAGGTTAGGTTAGGTTAGGTTTCTGTAGGTTAGGTTAGGCTAGGTTTTTGTAGGTAGATTGTATTTTTAGTTGTTTTTTTTCTTTTACAGGGTGAGTCTGTTCGAGTTACTGTAGGTTACGTTAGGTTAGGTTAGGTTTCTGTAGGTGGATTTGTATTTTTAGTGTATTATTTCAACTCAAACTACTCTACTTTTACATTCTACAAGGTGAGTGAGCTTGGGTTTGTTTAGGTTTAGGTGGATTTGTAGTTGGTAATGAAGGAGTGATACGAGCATAATTATAATGTTAATGTTTTATATCCTGGGGCGAAAATACACCGATGCCCGTCAAAATAATAAATATAAATCTCTCTCTCTCTCTCTCTCTCTCTCTCTCTCTCTCTCTCTCTCTCTCTCTCTCTCTCTCTCTCCTTACCATATATTACCTTCTCTTCTCTTCTCTTCTCTGTACAGGTAGTGGAAGGCAGTGGTTGGGGCTGGGAACACTTCGGGGTGAGGACAGAGGGTCGTGTTGGTCAGGTGTACGCCAAGAAAACACTCGACTTTGAGGACCCAGCACAACGCAGAGGCTTCAGGTTCATGGTACAAGTCACAGATAGGGTGAGTACAAGTATAGGACGAGTTTCACACAAGCACGTATAATTGTTTCTTTTCCTTTGGGTGAGTACAAGTATAAGACGAGTTTCACACAAGCACGTATAATTGTTTCTTTTCCTTTAGGTTCTTATTCTCTATCACCTTTTTTCTGGCGCTGTAGGACCTCGATGTTGCGGCGCCTAATATCCATCCATCAATCAATCAATTTAGGTTCTTATGGCTAATTCACAGATAGGGTGAGTACGTACGTGTATAGGACAGGTTTCACACAAGCACGTATAATTTCTTGTTAGCTTCGGGTATGAGACTATAGCTGGTTTCACACAAGTACCTACGTATTATTATTATTATTTTTTACCTTCTGGTCAAAAAGCTGCCTTAAAAAAAGCTGCATTAAAGTTGCCTCCCCTCCAGTACTTTCGTGTGAGAATAATAAACAAGCATTATGAAACCATCAAAAGAAAGAAAAAATATGAAAAAGAACTCTATGAAACAATTAACACAAGTGGTAATGGTATAGAATGAGAACAGGTATCCAAGTGAGATATACTATTAAAACACGTACCTGCAGATGGTAGTACAGGATAAATAAGAAGCATATCACCCTAATATTCAGCTACATAATACCACAGGACGAGGGGTGAAACCAACACTGGAATGGTTAAATGCAAAATAGGAAAACTGACGGTCCTCATAAATTAAAACTAAAACTATGCAAAATATGGGGCGCAAAAAGCTGCTGGGCCTGATAAATTAAAACCAGAAATGTACAAAATGTTGGCACAAAGTGATATATGCATACTGTACGTAAAATAAGTGTTACAATAAAGTATTCGGAAGTGGAAACCTACCCAGCCACTGGAAAATAACTAGGCCTAAAATATAAATGTTCCATAAATTACAGTTTTCATTACGTAAATATAACCATGAAGATAAATAAGAACAAGAAATAAAAGGAAATATATATGCACTGGAGACTTAAACACAATGCATCCAAGTTCTTATGATAATGTATGGGCTTTGATTATATAAAAAATAGTAGTATATTTAGGAGGTACCGTTGTAAAAGTGTCAAAGTTCTCCTAATCATAATCCTACATTGTCAGCTGATCAGAAGAGACCTCAACAAGACAACAACAAACACACTGTCAACGTTTCTCAGTGTAGCAGTATTGTTATTTTTATTAATTATGTGTCTCATTTTACCTTGCCATGGCCACCCCACTCCACCCATTCTACTCCACCCATTCCCCTTTCCACTCCACCACCCACACCCACTTTCCACTCCACCACCCACACCCACTATCCACTCCACCACCCACACCCACTATCCACTCCAACACCCACTATCCACTCCACCATCCACACCCACTATCCACTCCACCACCCACACCTATTTTACACTCCACCACCCACACCCACTATCCACTCCACCCACTCTTCTAGGGGCGTGGTGGGTGGAGTGACGCCCGCCATACAGACACAGGGTGGGTGGAGGTGAAGCTGAGAGACGTGAATGACAACCCACCCACCTTCCCACGCCCACACACCCACATCACCGTCACTGAAGACACGTCACCCGGCTCACTCCTCGTCACCCTCCTGGCTCATGATGCTGATATGGTGAGTATAGGGTGTGTGTGTGTGTGTGTGTTTGTTGGGGGTGAGGTATGTGTGTGTGTGATTATTGTTTGTGTGTGTTGGGGGTGAGGTATGTGTGTGTGTGATTATTGTTTGTGTGTGTGTGTTTGTTTGTTATGAGTCAGATATGTGTCTATTGTGAGTCAGTTGTGTGTGTTGTGATTTGGGGGTCAGGTGTGTTTGTGTGTGTGTCTATTGTGAGTCAGATGTGTGTTTTGTGAGTCAGGTGTGTAAAGTAGAGTACCGTACCAGTAGGTATTATTTGTTATTTTTTCAAAGTGACATTGGATTTTATTAGTAATAATGATGGAGAAATGAAAAATCAGCAGCAGGAATGTCTTTATAGAACTCTAATTACACCATTATTTTTGTTACGGTAACAATTTCTTTCGTGTTACAGGTGGGAGAACAGGGTGTGGACTACCACGTGGTGGGTGGATGGGGAGCACTGAGGGTGGAGGGAGGTGGAGCAGTGCGTCTATGGCGAACACTGGACCGTGAGGCAGAAGGCGGGGAGGTGGGTGTGGCTCGCATCATTGCCATCGACAGCGGCCGCCCTCCCCTGTCCTCCACTGCCACCCTCACCATCACTGTGAGCGACGTCAATGACTGCCCACCTCACCTGCGCCCACCCACTCTTCTGCATGTGACTGAAGGCGCGTCACCGACACTCTTGGGGATGCTCACTGCCACGGATGATGACTTATGGCAACTCGGACATGGACCACCATTTTCCTTCACTCTGGCTCCCTCAAACCCTTCATTTGTCACACAGACCATCTCACTCCAATACCATCATGGTTAGTGGTTCTCTCTGGTGTATATTACTGTATTTGTTGTTTGCATGGCACTAAGAGCATTCAGGAAGTACCGTAGCTAGAATGGGGATTATTGGATTATTTACAGTCGATGTTTTCAGTACGGTATGTCACTGCTACTATATTATGGTGTCTTATCAGGTACAGTATACATACAGTATATTCATAAGTGAAATGGCATTGCAATTTAAAATCGTCATGGTGTGGTGGAGGTGGGAGGCTAGTGTAGTATATATGGCTTGTATGTAATGTACAGTATGTTAGAACTTCTTATATTTTTCTTGGTATTGCTAGGGCTGGATAGTGGTCGTGGAGGAGCAGAGGTGTGGACCACAAGGGGTGTGGACCGTGAAGAACATAGACAGCTGACGGTGGAGGTGGTGGTGGGGGATGCCGGAGGTCTGGCTGCCACCCACCCCATCACTGTCATCATTGATGACATCAACGACAACCCCATGAAGCCTGCCACCAAGACTGTACATTTGTGGAAGACTCAGGTTCATAGATATATTATTGTAACTTGTTATGATATATTATATTTGTAGGTATTCAGGTCTCATAATTGTTCTGTACAGTATTTATAGTATTGTCTTGTTTTTGTAACTCGCTTGTAGTAAACTTTATTTCCATGAATAAGAACCACAGAAATAATATAAAAAAATATTTTAAATTTGTTGTTGCTTCACTGCCTCTCTTGCATGATATGACCAACATATTATATATTGCAGCAACAATTCACTTTTGCCAGATAAACAATTCTTAATATACTGTACTGTACTTATCATGGTACACATAGGGTGGTGGAGCAGAGGTGGACCTGGGCCGGGTGTATGTTGATGATCCTGATGACTGGGACCTGGATGACAAGACCTTCCAGTGGGCCGGTCCACCACACCCGCACTTCTCACTCCACTCTCACACAGGACACATCTTTGCCTCCACACAGCTGAGGGAGAGGAGGTGAGACAAGAGCTACTGAAGGGAAAATAGGTGCATTTCAGTGAGATATGAGATTGAGAGTGACAACACAATTTTTTAAAATAATTTTATTGCCAGTATTGTTACAACCACCTCTTCTAACATGGCTATTTCTTCCTGACCAAGCACTACTAACCAATCCATCTTTTCATCATCATCACCTTTCATTCCCTTTTATCACCCACACCACCACCACCACCACCACCACAAAGTTCCCCATTTCCCCACAGATATGAGTTGCAGTTCCTGGTGTCTGACCGTGTGTGGAAGCAGGAGGGGGTGTCGGCCAATGTGACGGTGGAGGTGCGGTATTTATCCCCTGAGACCCTGAGCCACAGTGTCCCCATCACCCTGTCCCCCACCACACCCACAGCCATCGCCACCAACTGGACACCCGATGTAAATATGGCTTGGGAAACGATTGTCATTTATGGTTCTACCCCCTATAAATGATTTTACTATTACTGTACACAGTTTCTACCATCCCCACCAGCTTGATCTCCGAGAACCATTGTTATCCACAGTTTCACTTATACATGTCACTGTCCTAGCCACAAATTGTACCCACTGATATTGGTATGAAAAACTGAGAACCGAAACTGTTATTATTATTATTATTATTATCTGTATAATTATATTATTGGCAGGGTGGAGGAGGTGGTCTTGGCACACTAACTGAAGCAGTAAGGAAGGTGGTGGGGAGGACGGGAGACAAAATAGAAGTGGTTAGTGTGTATGGCATCCCTTCCCCCTCCTCCTCTCACACACACTCCAACTTCCCCAACCCTGCACCAGACTCCTCCTCAGATCCCTCCACCTCCACACCCCTCTTTCCACACACACAACCATCACCCGGAGAACTCTCTACTCCACACACCTGTGTCTGGGTGAGTGTGAAGCAGGCTGATGGCAAATTTCTCGACCCCATCAAACTTCATGGACTCCTCTCACTCAGCATCTATAAAGTAAGTGTCATCTTACCTGTAGTATTTACATTTTTTCAGGGAGAGCTCATAAATAAACATTTTCCTGTCTGCATTCATGATAAGAATTCCTACCACAGGAAACAAGCAATCTTTGGCTTCTTATAGAAATATTTTTGTTTTTAAGTGTCTGTAGTTATATAGTTTGAGAAAGCTTAAGTTCTTCTCAGCTATTTAAGTATGGTATCTAATTTGAAAGTAGATATGGTATTTCTGGCATGTGTCTGTACAGTATAACTGCCCTTATTTCTGTATGGCGATAGAAAATAACTGTGGTATACACATGAACAAAATGTTTTCCTTGTTGCATTGTATCTGGGTGCAGCTAAAAGATACAAGATAGCTTTAATCTTTTTCTGTGTCTCTATATCCATACATGAGTTTTTTAATGCTCCCCTGTCACCCTGTACAGCTGGAGAATGCAATGAACCTGCGAGTGGCTGTAGACGACTCCCAGCTGCACCAGTCCTATGATGCCAGTGGTGGTCGTGGTGATGGGCCTCATTCTGCCTCCTTCCCCAGCACCTCACCCTCCTCACCACACCGCCCTTCCTCTGTCGCCTCCCTTGCATCTGTTATCCTTCCACTTCAGGTAATTAACATTCATTTATTTGTGTGTGTGTGGTTATAGTTAGTTTGAGATCATTGTTTAATAAATTGAGTTGATCTTTTTAAATTTACTGATATTATTTTTTCAACTGTGGATGTTTTTATGGCCACTCCCTCCCAACAGTAAAAATTATCCAGGGTTGGTGAGAGAAACATACAGGAGTCCTCAACTGTTGATTTGTACCATTACTGTACAGTACTGTGGTTCTACCTCTACCAAACTGTAATGTATGTGTGGTGTTCCTCAGGTGGTGGATACAAATGTGACCTCCCTTGTAACCCCACGCCTCACCCGAGCCCACAACTGCAACCCACACACCCGCTACGACCCCACCTGTACCTCCAACTCCTGTCTGAATGGTGGCCGCTGTGTCAGAACAGATGTGGGCAGCAGGTGTGTAATGATTGATAACTTGCAATAGTTCATTAGCTCTCCCATATTGTTCTTTAGCTTTTTGGAAAATATTGTGTAAAGCAAGTGAAGATATTTTATACCAAACATATATGGTATTGATAATACTTTGTCAACTGATAATGAACTGTTGCATTTTTGCTAGGTTAAGAAAAAAGTACTTTAACATATTGTACAGTCGGCAGCATAAGTTCACTTCATTTCCACCTGCGTATGTATTAGCTATAGTGATGTTGTAATACAATTTTAATAACGAGATGACAGATATAGTTCTCATATGGTAAATTACATAATGTTATTGGTATTAAAAACTGGTTCAGTATGCAACTATCTGGTCATATTAGCAATATTAAGTACATGAGATGGATGCTCATATATGCTGTCGGCTGTACAATATTAAAGCAATAATAAATAAAAACTATGTTCTCCCCCTCCCACCATGTTAGGAGAAACTTACCATACTATGCATGAATAGAGACCCTATAGGGAAAGTATTGTCTGTGGTACTATGGGCAGTACTTCAAGGGTTTTGGAGCTCCTTTGGCCCCAGCCAATCATTTTCAGTTCTACAACAGTCCCTACCGTTCCTTTTATTTCCTTCTTGCTGGTTGTTCAACCTTTGTACCACCTTTTCCCACTGGTGACTACTGGTTCTATCTAGAAATGAAGAAGTTGGCATCGTCTACCACACCCTGGCCTGTTCTGTCTGTCTCTCTTACTATTTCTCATTCCTTCTGGATAGCTGGCAATATCACCCATTTGGGTGGCACAACAAGGAAGGCTGCTGTTGATGGGTTCATTGGCTTAGGGGTACATTCCCTTGAGCCAGTTGTCCCCTTTTTTGTTGCCTTCCAAGAAACAGATTTCACTATTTCCCTGGCTTCCTTTTGGGGGCCCGAGCATCTCCACGGCTTTTGTCAACCAGACTTGGGACTGCTCGGCCAGACAGTCTAAGGAACTACAACAGCAACATGAAGAGAAAAACTATATACTACATCCCTTCTCCCCTCCCTTCCCTCTCCACCAGGTGTGTGTGCCCAGGTGGATCGTGGGGCCCCCAATGCAAGATCCTCTCACGCACGTTCTTGGGGTCTGGGTTCGCGTGGGTGCGCTCCCTCCCTCCTTGCCTGCCCACCACCATCTCTATCCGCCTCCTTCCTCGCACACAAGAGGGCATCGTGCTGTACTCTGGCCCGTTCTCGGCAGTCCCGGCCCGGCCCTCATTCCCACCCACACCCTTACTGGCCCTGCAGGTAACAAACATCAACCCTGTTAAGGGGAGAAACTTTTCTTATTGGTAAATTGGAGGGTTTTTGAAGTTTCCAAACTATCCCAGGACACAAATCACCTCAATTGTTACTGATAGGGGAGATGTTTCTTGATATAGTTTGGATGATTCAATAGACTTCTAATTTACCATCTACAGTATAGGATTATGCTTGATGAAGTCATGATGGCAGTTGAAATACATGACACCTTGAAGTGGTTGGTTGATATATAGAAATGATAGATAAATTTAATTTACTGATTGATATATGAAATTGATTGCAACATAATTTTCATGGATTGACTTTAGATAGATAATATTGAATTGATTGACTGAATGAAAGACTGCTAACCCAATATTGCCACCTTATGTATGATGTCAGGTGATGGAGGGGAGGGCACAGGTGGTTTTGGAAGGTGCTGGTGGACCATTACATCTCCAGGTGAACTCTTCTCTGACCCTCAACACCTGGCACACCCTTCACCTTCACCTCAGCTCACAGGTGACTTCAAATATTTAGAAACTCATAATGTAGTCATCTTAAACTGATTAATATAAATTTGGTAGCCAAAGGGATGCTGGAAATTTAGGTCATGATTGTGCATTAATATTCACCCATCTGAAATAAAAACACATCTGCAAATACAATTAATTGGTTGTCTTTGGCCAGGGTGTAACACTAATGGTAGATGTGTGTGGTCGTGGATGGGAGGGAGGAGGACTGGACAACGCTGCCCACTGTATAGCGAGGGCTGCCTGGCTCGGCCCTGACCCTCCAGAGCAATGGAGAGGTTCTGGGCCAGTACAGCTGGGAGGTTTGGCTCACCCATTGCCCCACTCAGCAGACCACGGCTGGACTACCAAGCTGACTGACACACCACTCCGAGGATGTCTCTCACATTTTACCGTTAATGGACAGGTGAGTCCAACTAATAACCTGTCAGTCTCTCTAGTCTTGTCTGTGTTGGCAAATAAAATTTTAAGAATAACTTGTAAAGTCAGAAATAATAAATACATGTATTTGAAATGTCAACTTGTACATGGCAAGCTTGTTGTTATACTTGACAGTTGGTTGACCTGGGAGAGCCTCCGTACTCAAGTGGAAGTGAGGCCGGGTGCAGCCCTCAAGACATAGCCTGTGGAGGAAGCAGACTGCGGTGTGGTGTGCATGGCTGGTGTGTTGGAGGACTCTTGGTCCCCCATTGTGAATGTCATCCAGGGTTCATGGGACCAAACTGTGCTACCCCAACCATCCCCGTCTCATTGGGTCGGGATTCCTTCGCCAAAGTCACGCTGGTCCGCTCACCAGACCCGTATGACTTGTGGGTACAGCTCAGGGTCCGGTCTAGAGGACAACCCACTGGTCTACTTGTCCAGTTGGCTTCTTCAGACCAATTTCCAGCACTTAGGCTACATGTAAGTAAAACTAGAAAATACGGTACAATAATATAATAATCACTCAAAAGATGCACATTATCTCTATCTATTTTTATAGTGCTCAAAACATTGATGAAATGAAAAATCACATAAGGGAGTGTAGCATTAAAGGTCATATGTCACCCAAGAAGGGGATAGAGGTTAGGAATAGCAATGTACCATATGACCATTCTGCTTAGTTATTCATGCATAGTGTTGACACATGCATTCAGCAGACAGTGACATACTTATCCATGTGTTCTCTCAGCTGCGAGGAGGTGTGGTGTGTTCATCCCTGTCAGGTGAAGACTCTGGGGTGATGGATGTATGTCTGGACAGCTTCCCACTGGCTGATGGTCTGTGGCACACCCTCTACCTCAGTCGCCACGGCCACAACCTCGCCATATCAGCTGACGACGGAGACGGTTGGAGACGCAACGAGAGCCTTCCATCCCTCCTGGTTGTTGCTAGCCATGGAGATCTCTATCCCAAGGTGACAGAGACGCCGTTGCGCCTGGAGGTAGATAGTAAGGACGGTGTGATGGTGGGAGGAGTGGCTGAGTTTGTGAGGCTGAGTCTGGTGGCAGTACAGGAAGATCTCAAGGACAGTAAGTACAGAAGAGATACTGTATCGTAAAATAGAATGAACACAACCATTAGTTTGGCAAATTTTGCACACGTTCATGAAAAGTGGAAGCATATCGGTACTTTAATTACAAAACTGTATATGAATTATTGTGATACATATTGTCTAACTGTACACAACACTATAAAGAAAAATTGACCCCCACCAGCCTGCATTGACGACCTACGAGTGTCCGGCGTGCCAGTTCCCCTCCCCAAAACAGTGCCAGCCCCCACCACCAGTGACCAGGGCAGGGGACAGATGGCCACGATGCAGAACCTGGAGCCTGGGTGTCCTTCCAATGACCCCTGTACCAATACCACCTGTCTGGCTCCCCTTACCTGTCACAATACCTGGAGACATGCTACCTGCAGGCGAGTTGTCTTAGTTATCAGTGCCTAAGCTCTTTGAGTCATCAGTAAATAAAAAAGTAGGATACTGTATTATGTATAGGGGACGTCAAAGTATTGTTGGTAGATTACAGGATGTTAATTTCACCACATTGTGCTATAAAATGACTTCCTTGGATCCTCCCAATTTCCAAACAGAATATTCCCCATAATTAATGGTGATGGTGGTGTTGTCAGGTGTGGTCCAGGAGAGCATATGATGGGTGGGTTGTGCCAGGACATAGACGAGTGTGTGTTCAGCCCCTGCCTTTATGGGGGCTCCTGCTACAACCTGCGGCCCGGCTACCAGTGTACCTGCCCCGGGACTCACACTGGGGAGAACTGCGAGTGGCCGACGCTTCCCTCCATTTCTCATCCCCTCACTGCACCCCTCGCTGTTGCTGCCCTCACCCTCTCCATTCTGGTTGTTGGTAAGGAAACATTGCCCTACCAGCATAATTATTACTCCTCTATTTCATGTGCATTCGCGGTCAAATATAATCATCCATATTGGGGTAACTCACATAAGAGTTTGACAGCTTCCTTCTGTTCCTTAGATGATAAACTTTCCAAAAAAAAAAACAATAAATAGGTTAACTACCATGGTTTAATTTAATGCAAGCAGCTATGCTCATCATATGTGAATGTTAAAACATTAAAAAGTAAATTGATTGAGATACTTATATGTGGATGATTATTATTGACCGAGACTGTACATTGTAGTAGAGCCTCGTTATGTACTGGGATAATGGAAAACAGATATGCCATGCATAATGAATTCACTGTATGAGGAGGCCTGGACAGAATGGTTGGAAATAAAGGACTAAAGCCAAACCCTCTCACCTCTCCCCAGTTATCATCGGTGTGGTGTTGACGCTGCGGTTGCATCGGTGGCGATTGGCGCGCGGCACAACGGAATTAAGCACCGTGACAGACGTATTGGAGACTCCACTCACCATACAGGCCGTCACTGACATCTCTCATGCACACACTGGTACCAGAACCATCATTACTCACTCGGGTTGTAAACTTGATATTAATGTACTATTGTCTGTGGTACTTAGTTTTCAGTCACACAAATAAATGTTAATGGAGTCTTGTAATATTTATTGGTGCAGTGTTTATATTTTTATATAATGTGTATTTACATTGGATTATTTTACAGTTACCAAACACATACTGACACCCCCAGGGATGCCACCTGGGGTTAAGGCAGGAGGGGTTGGTGAGTGTGTACCTGAGGTGAGTCTGACTCTTCCTATAACTACAACAATCCACATGCCTGGAGGAGGACGAGTGGTGACCAAACCAGATCACAGTAGTAAACAACAAAGACCCCAACACTGCTCCAGCATCTCCGTCTCCCTCAGTGCAAAGGACCTGGGCCCACAACATCATGACAAACAGCAGCAGCAGCAGCAAAAGTCATGTGGTGGTGTGAAACAGATGGTATGTTGTATAGAGGGCAGGGGACTGGGTGTGACGTCTCCTGTTATAACCACAGCGGCGTCGGTTCAGCAGATGGTGGTGGAAGGGGCTGGTGGAAAGAGTACAGCAGGGTCAACACAGCCACTGCCAGCCCAAGACGACCTCAGAGCCTATGCTTATGAAGGTGACAGCTCTCCCTCAGGGTCACTGTCGTCTACAGTGCTAGGTGAGCATATAGTTGTTGTCTTGCTAATGGTTACCATGCTTCATTTTGATAAGTTTGATATTTTTTGTTGTAGCTTTGTTGGGTATATTGGCATTGTTGGTGTAAAATTAAAAATTGCAGTATTTAAAAATCTAGGAAACACATTATATGTTTGCTTGAAGAAAATTCACAGAGAGGATACATAAAAGTTCCAGTACAGTATTTGCAGAAGATGCTTTAATGACTACTGAAGATATTGTAGTTATTTAGAAGTACAGTTATGGAATCAGCTTCATAAAATGTGAAACCATTTGTCAAAATACAGATGTCAGAAATGCTGTGATTTGGGCAGAACAAAAAAGTAGGTGTCCCTTCGGCAATCCTGTCTTTCTTTTTATTTGTTTCATACTTGCTATCCCTCCTCCCCCCTCATGTTGCAGGGTCTTCCAGGCCTTGTGTGATCTTAATTCTTCCTCTTCAATTCCTGTGTCAGAAAGCAGAAGAAATTGTTGTTTTCTTTTCTCTTCCCCAAGGTCTTCAGGCTGAGTCAGTGGAAGAGGATAACATCAAGCCATTGCTATCAGAGTACGGTGATGTGCTGGACCTCCTCAAGAACCTCCCTGATGCTGTTCATACATCCCCTTCCCTCCACCGTAATCATAGTCTATCTCCTCCCACTACCAATGCTTCCACCTCCAGCAACACTACTCTCCAACAACACTACCCCCACCAATCTCCCCCCAACACCAGCAATCAATATCTTCCTTCCACTCCAACTGTCTGTATGTCCCCTTCTCCCCACCACCACCATTATCACCATCATCCTCACCAGTCTGCACCTCCCACCACTACTAGTCATCCTCCTGCCACCGCTCCACCAAGCTCAAGTCCGGTAGTCAATCCGTGCATGTCAAGACCGAAAAGTTCCTCAGTGGTTGGTCCGCCAGTCAACAGTTTGGTAAGTCCTAGTGTGTCTGGTACAATAGGTGGTCAGTCAGTCAGCCAGCATTTATCAGGGCCAAGAGGTATTGTAGGTGGTCAGACAGCCAGTCAGTCATGCGGGCTTAAGAGTTCAGGAATCGGTCATGTGGGTGGCCTTGCATTATCAGGGTCGAGGACTTCATTACTTGGACACACGGCATCCGGTCAGGGTTTGTTGGGGTCAAGGAGTTCAGTGGTTGGTCAGCCGCTGTCAGGGTCGAGAAGCTCCTTACTTGGTCATCCACTCCCCAGCCAAGCCATCAGCCAGGCTCTGTCAGGGTCAAGGAGCTCATTACTGGGCCACCAAACAATTTCCAGTCCAAGGGGAGGGGGTCCCCAGTCAACAATGCACAGGAGGAAGCAGAGTTTGACCTCCCCTCCAGTCGCCTCACCAGTTCCTTCCTCCACCTCACATTCGCACTCCTTGCCCAGACCTAAACATAAGTCTAATACCCCAGTCGAATACTCCACTGTTTGCTGATGGAGTATTTTGTACTTGTTTTTATCACAAATCAGGCAGGGCTTATCACTTCACTCTGATTTACACTCACACACCTTCCCCTTCCTAAAGCAAGTTTTCTGCCTGTGTCAAGTACTCCAGTATTTGTTTGGTGATGGAGTATTTTGAATCACTACCACAAAATTGCTAGTTTACCGAGGTAAAGTGAATGGCTCCCCCCAAACTCCAGTGTTGCTATTAAACATATACAGTACAGTAGCAGGTAAGCTTCATATCCAGTTTGGGATCCAGAATACCATCAACCCAGCACACTCCTAGTAACCCATGAACTGGCACTATGAGGGATGTGGCTGTGTCCCAACTGTTTGAGTAGTGACAAAGTTGTGTTCTGATGTTTGGTGGCCTTATGATTTAGAGTTATGGTATTAGCATCATATGTAAGAATTAGTATAATAGTCAAGATTTTATCTCTAAAGCTCTTTAGAGTTATGGAAGAATTTTTGGTGGCTATATTTACTGATTATACAAGAATGCTTTAGTGGATGGCAAAGATTCACGCTTTCATATATTGAAAATGTGTCAAAGTACTTGTTTTGTTAGATATTAAAACAATTTAAATTATTTCCTATATTGTACCAGAAAGAGTTACTATGTCTCATTAGGAGTAACTTGTACAGATGGCAGCATAAATTCACGTCCATCTCATGTACTTAAAATTGCTTATATGACCAGATAGTTGCATTCTGAACCAGTTTTTATTCGAACATACATAATTTACCATGCGAGAACTATATCCGTCATCTCTGTATTAAAATTGTATTACAACATTACTATAACTAATACTTACGTAGGTGGAAATGAAGCTAACTTATGCTGCTGACTGTACACCTGTTAATTGTCAAGGTGGATGCTGAAAATGCACAACTTAAAAAGACTAATCATTTTAAGGACAGGAAAAAGAAAGTCGGTATTATTTGAACAGTATCAAATACTGTATTACTATTTGAACAGAATCAAATACTGTATTACTATTTGAACAGAATCAAATACTGTATTACTATTTGAACAGAATCAAATACTGTATTACTATTTGAACAGAATCAAATACTGTATTACTATTTGAATTGTTATAGTAATCAAATCATACTATTAAATTTCCAAGAGTTGTTATTCTACAATTTTCTGTGTAAATCATCTTACGAGAGTTTATTAAATATTGTCTGATTATCCTGTCCTGGAAAGGCCTATTATAGTTGTAAATTTTCATATGCATTTTTGGGTGGCTCATTAAAATATAGGGAATTACTTGGCTGACAAACTTCCAGTAACTCGGTTTGTAAGGTGTGTATTGTTTGCAGGAATTGGCAGCATCTTTGTGGAGCTCAGTTGTGTAATACAGTATTGATATGCAGGGAGGCAGTTTGGCATTCCATAGATTTTTTTATACATTTATATGGAATTGTAAATAAAGTGTACCTGAAATTGAACGTTCATTACTACCAATTTTCTCTTTAAATATTTAGTTTCAGGTTACCCTATTCCTTCCCTAACTCTTCGGACTCTGCAACGAAACAAGCTCCTTTAAATGTAAGTAACCACTCTTAACGTAGGGTAAGTTTCTCATTCTTAATGGTCATGTTGTATTTGTGGTTAGCTGAATGGATTTGTGTGTGAAAGTACATTTGTAACTAGTTCTTGTTTTGAAACAAGTTACTTTATTTTACGCTCTTCATAGTATGTACAGCCGGCAGCATAAATTCGCGTCCATTCCATGTCTTTATTAATGCTAATATGACCAGATAGTTGCATTCTGAACCCGTTTTTATTCCAACATCATACGTAATTTACCTTATGAGAACTATCTGTCATTGCATTAAAATTGTATTACAACATCACTATAGCCAATACATAAACAGGTAGAAATGAAGCGAACTTGTGCTGCCGACTGTACATCTATAAGTAGTTTATACTATGACACTATACAATTATATTGCCCAACAATTTAAGAATTGCCGGTACTAATTTTTGTTTATCAAATAACCATTTCATTTCTCAAAACATTCAATAGTCTTATGAAAACCATTCTAGGGATACAATTCCACATCCTCATTGTGATACAATTCCACATCCTCATTGTTTTTCTATCCACATCCAGGTTATTAAACTCGCACATAAATCTTTTATTTTTTACTTCAAATAGTGTTCCGAGAGCACACCCATAATAAATCCTTTAATTTTTACTTCAAAGAGTGTTCCGAGATCACCTCCGCCTCAATTCGCAGGTAATTTGCGTTAAAAAAAAAAAAGTTGAAAATTAATTTTCGGCATATCAAAGTAGAGATATGCTACTTCAATACAAGTGGATGGTAAACCCTTACGTTCCCTGAGGACAACCCTTGGACCCCCCACGGGGCCCGAAGGCCCCACGGGGGTCCGTTGGGCGCCTTTCAGGAACTGGCAGGGTGATACTTCCCCCCCTTACGAATGCCATCAGGGGGGAAGGGGGTTCCTCCAGGAGGGGGCCCCGCGCACCAGTACTGTCCGCAATAAAGGCTGGACCACCATTACATAGGTAAAGGTGTGTACTGGTACGCCCATACTTCTCCCATTAAGTACCCACGTGGTACTCACTGCATCATTAAGTACCCAGGCCGGTACTCACTGCATCATTATAAGTACTTGGACTCACTGCACTTCCTGCCTCACTCCACAACTAACCTGAAATACATAAAACAAACCCATTAATATTTCTAATTATTACCAAGTGGACATTCCTGCCAATTATACAACTCGGCATCCTTTGATTAAAATTATTCATTGTTGTACAGTCTCTTCATAAAGTATCGGTCCATCTGGTCACGATTATTAAGTTAGTGAATATTAAGCTTCATGAGCACCATTATCGTTTGGGTTGGCAATAATGACTGGGTTGGCAATAATGACTGAGTTACCACCATTCTCTCATCACAATAAATACGGTTACAGGTACTGTTCAAGTGTAATGTGAAAATGGATGCAATGTTATCTTACAACGTCTAAGCTATTTTTGTATTCAAGGAAAGTAATGCATCTTCTATATGGCTGGACAAATAGCCGAATTATTAAATGGTGCTTATTTTCGTTAAGTAGGTCTCGGTCGATTAGATTATTACGTTATAACCTGACGAGTCCTATGTCTAGTGACTTTTGAACGAAAATTATTAATTATTTGAATCACAATACAAAATGTCCATGTCTATACCTGAACTGCAGCCGTTCCAACGAAATGCAGACGTCGCAGTAAAGCATCACAAGGTTTGGTCATCGTCACACAATACTTTCTTTGGGGAGTGTACAGTATGTTCAAGGAATTTTGGCCCATTGTAGTAAGACTTCAACCATCGTGTACACATTTTGCCTCGCCTCATCCCACAAGTACCTGAAATAGAAAGGTTAAGCTCATTAGTACTTAAATTTAATACCTGTACAGTGATGAAACATAATTCCAGTGTTGATCTTATAAATTTTAAATCTTACGCCCGTCGTTTAAAAAATTGAGGGCCCTTACTGGAGCTCAATGAATTCTCCAAACTACTCCAGGCAACAGATTCCCCATTAGAAATACTGAAGGGTTCTGTGCTATGGATTATTTTGGAGGATTCATAGAGCTCCAGTAAGGGCCCTCAAGTATTTTGAAACTGCTGGCCTTGCACTACACCATTAAACCAATTCAAACACTTACAGTCTCACATTACGCGAGATATTAATGAAACAAGTGGTCTTGTGTAAATAGAGTATTGTAAATCACATAAGGTGCAAGTCAATGTATATCAAAGTGAAATATCAGAATATTTATGTATACCCTGAATCAACCAACACCTTTAAGCTCGACTGTATTCATCAACTCTTACACATATGAAGCATCCAACACCTTAATGTTTCCATCCTCACCCAATCCATCTATGATCACAAAGTAATGTGAACAATATAGGCTGTGAAAGGTTCACTATATAATGAGAAATATATAATGAATTATATTTAGTCTGAACCGTCAGGAAACTACTTTTAATAACAACTGTCAGTACACCAGTAATACAGTTTTAATGTTCATCAAATGTTGGACATCGTTGTTACCGACAAATAAGAGTCCTCGTCACAAAAATACCATATTAATATACAGTGACTAACTTGAAGGAAGGAGCCTATCTTGACTTGTGGGGACTAATGGTGGTGTCAAATGTTATAGTAACACGGTGACGTACTTAAATTCCACACCAAGAGATATTATTACTTGCAGTAACTATCATTATCGTCATGATGTAGAACATGAAACAAAAACAAGTGTTGCAATATTTTTGACCTATGTTGAGTATTCATAAAAATAGCACCTAGCCAAGACTTCTGCATTACAGCTTATATAGAACATCACACCCAAGCCCCAACCACCCCTCAACCTCCCACCGACAAGAATCATATTGGTGTGCGTTTCGAACACTTATGATCATACTGGACTGTCGCTTTATATAGTTTGGAGGAGTCAGACGCCTTCCAATTCACCTTCAACAAAATCTTTGAAGACCTCACTAAATATTAATATTAACACCAAGAACATGAAACAATACTCACCCTCCTTCACTTCCCGGTAACAGGCAACTTACAGTAATCATCCAGCGATATCGTATAGGCAACGATCCAATTAATTCACTTTTATGTACACTATTTTCATTAACCCTCGTTTTCTTCACTCATCACAGGGCCGAGTCAGATAAACGGTACCACATTTAATATTTTCTCGCCCTTTCACTATTTACAATTATCTACATGTAGTTAGATAATTGGAGACAAAAAAAAAAGTCCTTCAAATATTGCCACGAAATATCACTAGCACGGAAGGAGCTCGTTTCGTGTCATGGTTAGTAGGAATCAGAAGCCTCCTATTTTCATACACGATCACCGGGTCCTTAACAGCACTTCACTTTTTGCATACATTAATTAGCACTGCACTCCTATATTTACACAATATCACTGCAGTTTTTGTAATATATCAACACTTCCACTCAACAGCCCTCGACATTGTGCAATATATTTTAAATTAACACAGGAGATATATACCAGAAAGTTAGGAGATATATACCAGTGAACTTTCAAGATAGTTTTGATCTCCCTGAACCAGCTTTTGAATTAAGTTACTAGAGGTAAACCGAGGAAAGGGGTAAACTGAAGAAAAATTAATTATACGTTAGGAATGAAGATGAACTTTATGGGTTGTACAGTTACAAGGATATAAATTTCTAATCAAGTTTTTATTACCTCGGACATTCTTTAAAAACCCTGTGAACGTGTACAAGAATTGGAGACTATTGATTCCTCCAGACTGACTATGCCACGAAACAAGCTTCTTCCATACAGCTGGTGTTAACAGGTAGTGGCAATATTTGTAGAACTAGTTTATCTCCAATTTTCAGACTAAATCACATTGGTCCTTTAAAGAATACAAACCATTAATTATTTTACGGGCATCACTTCATTTACGCTCACACGGCAATTCCACTTTTAACTGTAATATTCCGCCGTCTACTTTCCACATTTGAACGAACAATTTTAATTTTCTAGAGCCTTACGTAGGATTTAAACTATAACACTGCCACCATCCCGTTTCCTGGAATAACTAATTTAGACTATAATCTACACCAACACAGACACTTTGGCCTTCACACCACAACGATATGCCAAGTAAATAATAAGCGGGTTTATCTTCAACGTAAATACGAGACTGACATCACTTTTTTTTTTTCCAACACGCTTTCAACGCCAAATAACAGTATCAAATATTTGGTCAGAGCATTACTTATCCTTCACAAACAAACACACACACACACACTGGGCCTCGTATCACCCTGCTCCCTGATAATGAAAGTAATCGAACCAGTTTATTTTCAATGTATAACAAAACACTTATCAAATATTTACTTTACTCGTAGCCTTTCACACCGACACACTGGCCATCATACCTCACTTCACACCGATTAATAATGAAAGTAATCAAAGAGTATAATTATCCTCTATTGACGTATATAAATCACAGACTCATTAATGGGGGTCAATACACCGTTGGTAAATCAGGAGCAAATGATTCCTCCAAACTATTCCAAGCAACAGGACACTTATTATGTTTGTTCATCTGGTCCTGTTTCCTGGCAAACTTTGGGGGAATCAAGGCACTCCAATGTAACAAAAGTATACTCTCCCCTTAACAACCACATCATAATTATAACATTTCGTATTATTTTCAGGTCAATACGCATGAAGTGGTTTGTCCGGCCGTTGTTCAAAGTGCTCCTTTTTAGTTTGTAAATATGGAGGTCTCAGATTCCTCCAAGTTATGCCAGGAAACAAGACTCCTTCAATATACTAATAGGAGGATCAGATTAGCGGCATGGTTTGGAGGAATCGGAAACTTTCCAATTCACAAACAAGAATACAACCCCGCAAGTTATACGTCGGGCTTGGCGAATTCGATAACTTAATTTGTCAACTAAAATTTCCTTACTGTTTTTTTCGTATTACACGTTGCTTTTGTACACAGACAAAATTTCAGATACTGGACACTTGTGGGAAACTACGATATGGATTGGACGATTCGACTTCACAGAATAACTATTTTCACTCACAATTATTTATACACTGCACTTGCCAAAATTAAGTTACATTTACAAAACTAGTAATTTAACGTAACTTGAGTATCCTTGTTTTAAACCTATATTATTTACGTTAATTAAACTAAATCCAATTAAGATAATACGAATATTCATCGTGACTGATATATCAATATCGTACTTTGAAAGGTTTTGTAACGCCTCCATTAGAACACTCCCAGAACACAAAATGGAGACATACAGATTAAGAAAATAACATAATTGAAGTTAAAAGTGAAAAATAAGCAACAAACTTTTCTACTTTACAGCAAAAATCAATAAAAAAAAAAAAAAAAAAAAAAACTAACAATTCAATAAATATAAGAATCACGCAAAATAATAATAAGTTTCCGACAAATGATCACAATTCACTAAACACTTCTAGTCACTGTCGCTGTTGGAGGAGTACTGACTAACCCACCAATCCGGTCCTCCCTTGTAACCTCTGTTCCCGCCATTTCCCACCAAATGGCAAATTGCGCATGCGTGATATTCGCCTCGTGGAAGGAGGGAATAACAGGAAGGGAAACTGTGAGGAAAAAAGAGGGAGCCAGAAACGGAGGGAACGACTCGTATATGTCAAAGTATAATTCACTCCTAAAGCAAAAGTTCTGTTCGTAAGAGTTCATTCACGGCAAAGGAACAGAACCCAACACTGCTTGGAATTCAGAAGAGAGAGACGACTCGAACAGCCACGGGTAATAGTGGTGGACCAGGGTTCAAGGAGTGTTGGAGAGCAACTAAACAGAGTTCGAATAACTTAATTTTCCAAACCATTTTCAACGTTCAGAGAGGTTTAGAATACTCATTTTTTCGAACTGTGTTCAGTTGCTCTCCAACACTCCTTGGACTCTGGTCCACCATTATCACCCATACTTGCAATCCAAAATTTGTATCCAAGCCTTGTTGAAGTTTCGAATCATTTAACATAATAGTGAACCAATTACAACGCTTATACTGTTTCATATTTGCTTGAACTCGCTTAATACTCGACCAGGCTATACGAAGCAAGCCTCGATACATATTTTGGATCGCGAGTTTGCCTTAATTAATATCCAGCGTAAACCAGCGACTGATTCTCCCCCACCGAGAGCTGTGTTGACCAATATAGTCACTAGATGGCTCTGCTTTGCTACACGGTCAACTTACTCAAGGAATCAAACAACCTCGTTAGGACAAAAAGACAGCATGATGAAGGATCTTGTAATTATTATGTTAACGAATTCCACAAATAATCATCTACTAACAATTTCTGTGAACACGATTAAAATTAAAAAAAAATAGTACTATGTAAATACGTTGCATGCTACAATGGGTTATAAGCCAGATTAATAAGTAGGGAATAGCGCCCCCCCCCCTACCACGATAAGTTTATAAGTAGGGAATAGCGCCCCATACCACCCTAAGTTTATAATTAGGGGACAGCGCCCCCATACAATCACAATGAATTACAGGACCCCTTATAGTCTGGCCTCTGTCGAATTAGGAGTTTCATACAAGAAGTGAGTTTGGGGTTGTAGCAGTCAAGGTTTTTATTACAGTAAACGACCTTCACTACAGTACTGTATTTACATCGTAGTAGTTGTGTGTGTGCGTAGGTGTGTGTGTGCGTAGGTGTGTGTGTGTGGGGTGTGTGTGTGTGTGTGTGTGTTCTTACCTATTTGTATATTTAGAGGATTGAGTCAAGTTCGTAATGTCCCGTATTTTAAAACACAATTATCATATTTTTCATCAAAGTTATGCATGTTTTTGACACACACTACTTCTTCTGGTAATTTATTCCATTCGTCCATGTATGTGTGTGTGTGTTGGTGTGTGTGTGTGTGTGTGTGTTTGTGTGTGTGTGTGTGTGTGTTGGTGTGTGTGTGTGTGTTGGTGTGTGTGTGTGTGTGTGTGTGGGTTAATCAGTGTCTGTGCTAATGCCAGATGATCGCTACAAGTCAGTTCTAAGAAATTCGATCCTGTCCCAAGGTGAAATAATTACGACTATAAGCACCACCCACCTCCCTGCTTCACTGCTTCCCTGCTTCCCTCAGACCTCGATACAATTATGTGTGCTAACCGTAATAATCAAGATAACTAATTTTATAGTCGACACCATAAATTCGTTTCCTTGATCCGTGCTTTATTAATGAATATCGTAACTGTGTATATATTTTGTGTAACTTTACTTGAACTGCATTATATATACAAACATATGAATAAATAAATGAATAAATAAATAAATAAATAAGAATAATAACTTTACTAAATTAATATATAAATAAATAGACACATAATAATAATAATAATAATAATAATAATATTAAATACTAATACTAATACTAATAATAAATACTACTACTACTACTACTACTACTATTACTACTACTACTACTAATAATAATAATAATCTTGGGGCCAGAACGTTACCATACATTTTCACCAGTTAAAAACAAGCATATAGTTTAACAATTTATAATATAACTACTGTACTATTCTTCTATTCAATATCCCAGAATGAATACCCCGCCTAAAGTGCATGGAGTATTATAAGCCATAGTATAACAACAGTACCACACGCTTCTTGTCTGGTTTATTTTTTTTCTCCTCCATTCTGCAGTGACTTATAAAAGGGCAGGAGTTGCTTGTTGAACCTCAGTCACTCTCTGTAAACTCGCTGTAACATCATCTCTCACGGAACCTGAGGTGATCATTTATATTCGCATTGTTATTTTTTTTTTTTTTTAAGTGCTAGTGTTTATATTTGTGTTTTATTTTTATATTCTGTGTGCGTGTGTGTGTGTTTTTTTCATTGCCCATTTCAGTGCCAGTGTTTATTTTAATCTGTATTGTGTGTGTGTGTGTATGTGTGTTTATTTTAATCTGCATTCTGTGAGTGTTTTTTTTTTAATTGCCATATCAGTGCCAGTGTGTGTGTGTGTGTGTGTGTGTGTGTGTGTGTGTGTGTGTGTGTGTGTGTGTGTGTGTGTGTGTGTGTGTGTGTGTGTGTGTGTGTGTGTGTGTGTGTGTGTGTGTTTATTTTAATCTGCATTCTGTGAGTGGTTTTTTTTTAATAGCCATTTCAGTGCCAGTGTTTATGTGTGTGTGTGTGTGTGTGTGTGTGTTTATTTTAATCTACATTCTGTGTTTTTTTTTTTATTATTTTTAGTAATCTTTTCAGTGCCAGTGTTTATAATTTTTTGTTTTCGCGTATAGTTTGAATTTCTTTAAATAACCTTTCGAGTGCCAACGTTAATTAATCTTTATATATATTTTCTGACTAACTCGAGACGGTTCAATTAATATGCAACTACAGATCATTAATAATTAAGAAGAAACTATACCTGTCTCAAATATAAAGCAACAACAAAGTCCTCCTAATTAGCTATTCCTAAAAAAAAAAAAAAACATGTTACCTTTATGGGGATATTTATTTTCTTGTTGATAAATTGAAAGGCTACTGATTCCTCCTAAATACACCAGAAAACTAGACCCCCTCAGTGGTACTAATAAGGGATCTGTTTCGTGGCATAGTTTGGAGGATTCACACACCTTCCAACTTTCACCAACAAGAAAATCTCCCCTTATTTTAGTTCATAAATTTATACTCCGTTTCTTGGCATAGTGAGTCAATGAGTGAATGTTTTTGATGCGACTCATTTCACTCTCTATTATTATTCTGTCCTTATTTCTGCTTTCATTTATTCATCCCTGGAACGGGAAACGAAATATTGACGATGATTGTGGTGGTGATAATATTGTGGTGATTATAATGACCAGTGCAGAAAACCCTTGTAGTTTATCATAATCAAAATCAACACCACCCAACACTACCACCACCACAACAACCATTACCATCACAATTACCACCACCACCACAACAACAACAACCATCACCACCACAACCACCACCACCACCACCACCACCACCACAAACAACCATTACCTTCACAATTACCACCCACACCCACCACCACCATCATATTCCATTCCACATCACCACACACACACAAACACCATTAATCATCATCACAAGGTCAACAAGTTTGGGAAGCATTTCTTGGTACTGACCAGAGAGGAAGGGAGGGAGGGAGGGTGAAAGTTAATAAGTGCAATGGGGGGTGAGGGTGAGTGAGTTTGTGAGTGAGTGAGTGAGTGTATGAGTGAGTGAGGAGGGAGGGTGGCGTACGTCTGAGGTTATTACAGTGTTATTTGTTGTTGTTGTTGTTGTTTTGGGGTCTCATATAAAGTTTTTGACGCGTTTTGTAAACTCGTGTCTCGTTACGCATACAACTGTTGAAAGGAAAGTACAGTAGGCCTATAATTATATAAGTGAGCTGTATATGTATATCTTTTATGGGTCGGTAATTTATGAAGGTAACACAGTTTGTAGAAGTCATGAATGAACCCTTCAATTTGACCACAGCAATAATAATAATAATAATAATAATAATAATAATAATAATAATAATAATAATAAACAATAATAACAAAACCGCCCCTTCATTAAAACAAACTCGAACGAATGTCACAAGATATACGTTAATATCCAGTTACACACACACACACACACACACACACACACACATAAACGTACCATCCGGGGTGAAAACGTAATAATACCTTCTGCCCGTTCCGCTCCAGGAGGCAATAACCTTAAACTTTACATGAGCCTCCGTGGGTTTCTGAGAACGCACGCAGGGTGAGGAAGGGTTGCATGGGCGAGGCTCAAAAAAAGAAGAAAAATAATAAGAAGAAAAATCCGCAAGTGACATTTACAGGCGGTCTAGTCTAGCACGTCTACCTTCATCTATCCTCTTGTTTTCTTGCACGCGCGCACACACACACACACACACACAAACAAGCAAACACACACACACACATGTACTCGTAACCCGTTTTTTTTTTTTTTTTTTTTTTTTTTTTTTTTTTTTTTTTACGTGTTTATAACTCGTGATGTCCCGAAGGAAACACCCGACACGACTTGAATTAAATCATCGTGTTTAGTTTTGACGTAAAGGTTAGCAAGCGTAATAAGCAACGGTACGGTGTCTAACTTACTTATACGGTTACTTATAAATTACAAGTGTGAGAGGGTACACGAGGTAGTCAGTCAGTCATCTCTCTCTTACTTACTTACGCTCTCACATTTTCCATCCCGTTTTCTTCTTCTCTGTTAACGTTGAATATTTTCCATCCCATCTTCTTCTCTTGGATGTGGTTGACTTTCATTAACAGTTTGCTAATTTGACCAGCCTTCATTGGACATTTCCTGCTCAGATTACTTACGGAAAAGTGAGTGAGTGAGAGAGAGAGATAGAGAGATTCTGAAGTGTTGAACTAAGTATAATTTTATCAGGATACTTCTTACACAACACCAACATCACAACAACTACAACTACTACTACTATTACAACAACAACAACAACAACTACTACTACTACTCCTCCTCCTCCTCCTCCTCCTCCTCCTCTCACCAGGCCTTATCTCACTTCCCCACAGAGCTTGAGCGACGAAAAAGACGACGACAAGATGCTGTTCCTGCTAAAATCCCGGATGGTGTTACTGACCGTGTTGTTAGCAGTGTTTCTGGTGCGAGGCCCGACCCCCTCCAACGGGCAGTCCACACAGGTCAGTCCCAGGTGTTTTTTTTTTTTTTTTTTTTTTTTTTTTTAACAACTGAATCCTCCAAACTATTCCAAGCAACAACAGAGCACCATTATTTTTTTATCTTCTGGTCTTGTTTCATGGCATACTTTGGAGGAATCAAGGCACTCCAATGTATCAACCAAATATGAATTACCTCCTTAATCTGGGTACTTTGATATTCTGTCTGTTGGTGAATTCTCCAGAAGAGGCCAGGAAAGGGACTACTTTGATCAGTATGTTTTGTACCCAAGACTATTTCCAATTGTCTTGATGTTGTAGGAAAGTAGTTCAAGCAGTTTTCTAAAATAGGAAAGATACTTAGAAGGGGCTTGGTTTTGTGTCAAGTATATGACTGTATACTTCAATAGAGCCTAGATATAAATTGATTGTGGACGGCGATGCGAATGTATGTACTGTACACTCGTGATACATAATTTCTGACCAGAGTGTGAGGAGCAGAAAGCTTCGAATCGCCTGCTTTGCTCATTCTCACACCCAGTACACCTATAGATGCTGAGTTCGAATGCTGGGTGTGTGTGTGTGTGTGTGTGGTGCCTGCCGTTCGTCTGTGGTCAAGGATTACGTATAACAAGTTTACCTTACCTTTCATAATTATGAATCCTGACCTGTTTTATCCATTTTTTTATCTTTACAGGAATTGAAAGGCATCTTCGATCAGCTGAAACAGAAACAGGACCCAACAGCTCCAGGACTCGACGGATTCATTATCGTTGGCACCGACTTCTACTACGACCCACGTACAGGTCAACTCACACACACTGGTGGTGATGGTGGTGGTGATGGTGGTGGTGCCGCTGAGGGAGAAGCAAATGCCGTAGAGGGAACTGCTCAGAATGAAGTACAAGAACCTGTGCCAAATGAAGAAAAAGGAGCCGAGAAACCAACACAAGTACCCGATCAGAACACAGCAAGTGAAGGAGTTGCATATGGAATAGAAACCAATCCAAATGGAAACACGGGTCAGACTGGACGAGGTGATGAAGGCGTTGTATACGGAGTACTGAAGGAACCAACGGGTCAATCCGGCCCTAACCTTTCTCAACTCAGTTCTCTCTTGGGACAAATTGGTGGGACCGAACAACAGAGTAGTGGGGCTGGTTCTGGTCTTCTCAATGTCCTCTCACAGATTGGTGGACCGGGACAAAGTGTAGGAGGAGGGGGCCTTCCTGCAGGACTCAGTGCTCTCCTCGGACAAACAAATGCCCAAACCGGACAAGGTGCGGGAAATGTTCCTGGGTTGAATGCTCTCCTCTCACAGAATGGTGGACAGGCTTCACCACTTCATGCTCTCCTTGGACAAATTAGGGGAACTGGACAGGGTGTTGTTGCCCCTGGACAACTTGGGGTTCCTGGACAGAGTGGCGGTGCTCCGTTAAGTGGTCCCATTGCACCGGGTGGTTTTTTGGGACAAGGTGGTATTTTTAGCCAGTCTCCAGGGTTTGGTTTCTTTGGTGGAGGACAACCATCTGGCCAGCAACTGTCAGTACCACAACTGGGACAATTTATAGCTTCGATGATTGGTCGGATTGCTGGCCCAGCCCCCGGGGGACAAAACCCAAGCACTGGGCCATTTCTCGGTTCATCACAATTCCCAGCCGTTGGAACATTTCCCGTGGCACAGCCCCAGGCCCTCCAAGCCCCCACCACGGGACAAGCACAACAAAACACTGCCGGACAAACACAAGAATGCAAGTATTTCTGCAAGCAACCCAACGGAAAGTTCGAGTGTTGCAAGGAAGGGACAATATTGCCTGTTTAACTTTCTCATTGTCATTAGTTTAACCCAGTTGAGTTTGTTTATGAGCTGACACCTAGACACAAATACGGTTGAAATACCCCACACTACAATAAGCCTAATGATATTTCAAATAAACGGGTCAACAAACACACACACACACACACACAGATTGTAACGCAGCTCATAAAGTGTTTTGACTGACACACACACGAGGTCCCGAGTCAGAATTTCAGAAAGTAAGGTGAGAAATTACTTGGACTATACAATTTTGTCTCATAGTGTCAACAGTATGTATGTATGTCACCCTACAGAGTCTCAAGAGGTCTGTTGGATAGTGTTACGTGACTGAAATAACATCCGAGGTCTTACAGAGGTTGACTCCTTAGGTTAAGTTTCTTTGTACCGATCAGCTTCCAGGCTGCAGAATTCCAAAATAAACCAAAAATCATTATTTGTCAACTCATCTTTTCTCTCCCACCAGTTTCCCCCTGATTCCTTCTTCTCTCTTCTTCTTCCTCCTCCTCCTCCTCCTCTTCCTCCTCCTCCTCCTCCTCTTCCTCCTTCTTCCTCCTCTTCCTCTTCTTCTTCCTCCTCCTCTTCCTCCTCCCACTGATCCTTCCTTAATCACTAAACTAATATCCTCCCTCCTCCCACGTTATCCTCTCTCTCTCTCTCTCTCTCTCTCTCTCTCTCTCTCTCTCTCTCTCTCTCTCTCTCTCTCTCTTTGTGTGTGTGTGTATGTGTGTGTTTGGTGCCTCAATAAAACGACTTTCCGACCAAGGTTTTTTATTAAATTCCAAACTAAACCACCTCCACTGAAGGTTTCTCAAATTCACAACAGTTACAGTTATCGACATATAATATACAGTTCTTGATCAGACAAAGGTGAATTAACACTACAACAACCACTACACGTACACACTGGATGGATGGATGGATGGATGGATGCCAGTAGAAGCCCATAATTGGTAGGAGAAGGTGAGTATGATTCATGGTGATTTATTAATGTCCAACACTATATCCCTCACCACCACCACCACCACCATATCACACACACACACACACACACACACACACACACACACACACACAAGCAGACCATTAAAATAAATTCAATTCTTATAAAGATAAATATGCTTCATGGTGATTTGTTAATATTCAACATTGAAGTACTGAAAGATATAATTATTATGTCCTCACACCCTATACACCTTGCAAGATAAATGGGAGGAAGGGGAAGGTCGATTGCAGAAAGATTAAGCAACCCTGTACGTGCAACATTGAGGCAGGAGGGAATGAGGGTGCATAGAGTGACATGATGACGAATACATACTGCCCCTTTTGGTTGGTTGAGTACAAGAGGGTTTGCAATGATGTGTGGACAGCAAGTTGCACGCATGCTATAGGAAGTTGTACAGATTTGTGGAGTTGCATAGATGAGCAAGTTAGATCAAAATATTTATCAAGAATGTGTGGGCACGAGATAGGAAGTTGCACATACACACACACACACACACACACACACACACACACACACACACACACACACACACAAAAAAAAAAAAAAAAAAAAAAAAAATATATATATTATAATATACCAGGTAGCAATTTGCACACGAAGAAAAAGCTGTACATAACAGGAAGTTGAACAAAACTAAAAAAAAAAAAAGTTGCATAAGTTAGCAATATGCACACAATAATAATATATAAAAAAAAAACAATGCGATAAAAAGTTGCAGACGCACAGTAGGTCAACAAGTTACACATTTATGTTAGAAAGTTAATTGTGTAGGTCAAGATAACTTAGTAGTACAACTGGATGCATGGGTTACGTATATATATATTGGAAGATTGTCACAAGTTAGGAACACCATGAGTTTGTTAGTTAAAATTAATTAGTTTTAGTTAGTTAGTTAGTTAGTTATTAAGTTATAGTTAGTTAGTTAGTTACTTAATTAGTTAGTTAGTCAGGTAGTAAGTTATAGTTTGTTAGTTAGTTATTAAGTTACGGTAGTTACTCATTGAGAGGGATTCTTGTCTTTAGTCCTCATTTTGTCTTCATTCTTTATCTTATTTATCTTCCCAGTTTGTCTTCAGTCCTCATTTTGTCTTCAGTCTTCATCTTGTAGGTTTGTTTTCCTAAGTTTGTCTTCAGTCGCCAATAAAGTCAACAAAAATTATGCTCGTTCTCTTAAACATGTGAGTCCTTGTTGAACTGACTGACTGACTGACTGACTGACTGACTGACTGACTAACTGGTTGGCTTTTCCTGTGCAATACTGACTAATTACCAAGGATAAGCCATCTTTATTCTCTCTCTCTCTCTCTCTCTCTCTCTCTCTCTCTCTCTCTCTCTCTCTCTCTCTCTCTCTCTCTCTCTATGTGTGTGTGTGTGTGTGAGTGTGTCAGTCAGTGTGTTTCTCTTCTTCATTCATTCTCTCCGGTCATTGTTCTCTCTCTCTCTCTCTCTCTCTCTCTCTCTCTCTCTCTCTCTCTCTCTCTCTCAGACTTTGGCGTAGTGATGAATGGCAAGGCAGGTTTTGGCGGGAATTTAGCCCGGGAACCTCTGCCGTGCGCGCCATTGTGGGGTATTAGCTCGCATTCATTCCCGCGCAAACAAACATACATACATACATACATACAGGTAAAAATATAATACCTTCACCCACGCCTCCAAAAATAAATGGATGAAAAAAATAAATAAAAACAAAAAAGCGAGTATTCTCATATAAATATTTGTCTACAGTGTGTGTGTGTGTGTGTGTGTGTGTGTGTGTGTGTGTTGATTGAAGCCATCATTATTTTGTAAACTCACTCAGTATCGTCACATTCAAGGACGTACGTATAATATAATATTTTGGTGAATATGGAGGGCTACTGATTCCTCCAAAATTATGCAAGGCAACAAACAGCTAGACTACCCAATCCTGCATTATATTAGGAGCAGAGAAGCGTGCATGTGTGTTTTTAGGAGAAGTTGAAGTATTTATGTACAATGTCTTTTCTCTTATTCATCAAAATTTATTATATACATATTGAGACATAGCATTATAAAAGATATATAGTTCATAATAATTATAACTTGCTATGATGTTTTTTTTATTTTATGCTAAATCTTATATACTTGACCTTAATATTACAAGGTTCTTATCTGATACATGGGTAGTTAATCAGTAACCATCTAAATCAAACACAAAGAAATAATACTAATATACTGTAGGCTATTATTATTATTATTATTATTATTATTATTATTATTATTATTATTATTATTATTATTATTCTCCCACACGCATCAGGGATTTGCTCGCCCGGATTACAAACTTAAGGAGAACTGCCAGGAGATTTAATTAATAAAAACTTTGAGTCCACCTAACTATGCCACGAAACGAAGAGAGAGCTCTATTCACCTCTCAGTATATTGGTGGTGGTGTTTTGTGTGAAGGTGTGGAGGAAGCGTTAGACTCCAATAATTATTCGTCATTGAAATATAAATAAATATGAGTAGGAAGTGTAAATTAAACATGGATGGCATGGACTGACAGACAACCTTCACAATTAACTAACTGTTTTTAGACACACACACACAATCACACTCATACACACACACACACACACACACGCACGCACGCACGCACAGAACCCTTCAAACTCCCTCAAAGCTCTGTAAAAAAAACAAAAACGCACATACACCCAACAAAGAAAAAAAAAAGACGACGACGACGTTTGTTTACATCGGCAGTTCGCGCCAAAACCATCCATCCCTGCAGGTGGGTGGTGTTGGCGGCAATGGCAGAGTTCCTGGGATCTGATACATCCACATGGAATAAACCCATCTATAATTGGCGGCTCAAACACACACACACATACACACACGTTTCTCGCCCACACACATAACCCCCCCCCCTCCCCCCACTTATGAATGTCTGTCTGTATGTATGTATTTGTATATACAGTAATTGGCCTCCTTCGGCGTCGTTGGCTATTGTTTGGGCGTGAAATCTTTCCCAGGAATGACGAATCCTAATCCCTCCACAACGGGAAATATCAGGAGTTGTACACACACACACACACACACACACACACACACACACACACACACACACAGATAGAGAGAGAACGTGTTAGTGTGTGTGTGTGTGTGTGTGTTAGTGTGTGTGTGTGTGTGTGTGTGCGTGTGTTTATGTGGTATTATGAGCTGTATGTTGGTGTTGCTTTCGTTTTGGTAATCAGGAGCAGGCAAGGGATAACACCACAGAGAGAGAGAGAGAGAGAAAAAAAAATAAGAAAGAGACAGACAGACAGAGAGAAAAAACAAAGAAAATAATAGAAAAAGGGAAACTAATCATTTTCTCACAACAATTTTTTCCGAGTATGCAACAGGAAACTCCCGGAAAAAAATAATAATAATAGGAAAGCAAGATAATGATGAACTTAAAAAACACACAGGGAAGGGAAGACGAAACCTGTATGTATGTATGTATGAGGTATCGATTTTTTTTTTTTTTTTTTTTTTAAGGACCCTGTGATCTTGTTTGAAAATTGGAGGCTTGTGTTTCCTCCTGACTATGCCACGAAACAAGCTCCTTCCTTATAGATGGTGTTTTGTGGTAGTGTTTGAAGGACTCGTATAACTCCAATTTTCTTACTAAACGAACATAATTGGAAGGCTGGCGACTTTAATTAAACATGTAGGATTCTTATATATAGGAAGGCAATTAAACACCTGATAATTATGTGACTGACAAAAAAATAAAAATAAAATAAACATACACGAATCTTATATACAGTACTTCCATTTTCTGAAGCACAAGGAACCGAATGAGACAACACGAGATTGGACCTACTCTATCACCTTTTTCTGGCTCTATATGACTTCGCTGTTGCGGCGCCTAATATCAATCAATCCATCACTCCACACACACACACACACACACTCTTTACTGACTCTCAATTTCCACGAGGCAAAAATAGAAATAAAAAAAAAATGAGTACAGTTGCCTCTCCATCAAGTGTGATATATATAAATTGACAGAAGAAACTGATGTCACCTCGCCTCAAGGGAAGAAAGTAAGAACGCTAACGACCTCTCCACCTGTCTGTCACCCTCCCTGTCACCTGTCATCCATACTATACCTCACCCACTTGTTATCTCTCCTCCTCCATCCTCACCCATCTGTTTGTTATCTCTCGTCTTCCACCCTCACCCATCTGTTTGTTATCTCTCGTCTTCCATCCTCACCCATCTGTTTGTTATCTCTCCTCTTCCACCCTCACCCACCTGTTTATCATCTCTTCTTTCTCCCTCACCCACCTGTTTGTTATCTCTCCTCTTCCACCCTCACCCACCTGTTTGTTATCTCTCCTCTTCCACCCTCACCCACCTGTTATTCATCCTTCCTCCCTCACCCACCCACCCTTCCACCCTAACTCCCATTCATACACCTGTTTTATCTTTCCTCTGACACCCTCACCTTCCACCCTTACACCTGTCACATTTCCCCTCCCCTCACATCACTACAGAGTCCACCCCATCACCCCATACCCCTTTCACCCCCCACCCCCTTTCCCCTCAACATTTCAGCCATTTAACCCCCTCCCCTCCCCACCCATTCTACCACCACCACCACATCACAACACTTCCCCCTCCCCTCATACCCCCCTACTTCCATACCCCTTCTCACCCCCCTCTTCCCACCATACCCCATTCCCTCACCCTCTGGTATCTTATATATATAAAAAAAAAAAAAAAAAAAAAAAAAAAAAAAAAAAAGTTGATATCCAGTTTTCTAAATCTTAAGGGACCATGAGTTGCAGTTAGAAAATTTTGGAGTTAAATAAGTCCTTCAAATACTGTCACGAAACACTAGACACACACCTATATGGAAGGAGCTTGTTTCGTGGCGTGGTCAGGAGGAATCAGAAGCCTCCACTATCAACACACGATCACAGGCAAGGTCCTTAATTAACCCGACCCCCACCGTCCCCCAAGGTCATACCAAGGTCACATTCATACCAGTGTGTTGCTTACTTCCTTCCTTCCTATACCCGCCCTCACACACACACACACACACACACACAGACACACGCAACGCACGCACGCACTCGCACACTCACTCACTCATACTCACTCT
>JAWZYT010004092.1:42500-60966 GCA_034508575.1 Petrolisthes manimaculis
AATGTGACTGGTTGGCTGAGGGAATAAACTTTGGTGTGTACAGTACGTAATTCCTGGCCAGAGACGAACGGCAGGCACCACACATACACACATACACACACACACACACACTGCATTTGAGCTCAGCCTCCATAAGTGTACTGAGTATAGGGAAATGAGCAATACCTAGGCGATTCGAAACTAGTAATAATAATAATATATATAATAATAATAATATATAATAATAATAATAATAATAATAATAATAATAATAATAATAATAATGAATAAATAAAAATCACCAACTAGATAATACTGTATGTCTATTTATTTCTGTTTTATAATTATGGTAGTGAGTGAAACAGAGTTGAACATTAGAAAATAATTAAGAGGATTAATCATTTTTTTATACCTGTTATCTAATTAAAGGGAGATTCTCGTGTTGATAAATTGGAAGGCTACTGATTCCTCCAAACTATATGTACCAGAAAACAGACAGACAGACAGACACAAGCAATGGTACAGCCACAATCAAATAATAACCACCCACACTTTCCTTCCATAAATATATCATCAGTATCTTATCAAAATATAATCATACAACACCTTACGTCTACTCAACCCCCACAATTTGACGAAAACTACCAATAATAATAAAAAAAAAAAAATTGAAAATCTCTGTGTGTTGACGAAGGCCTCTAGAAAAAAATAAGAAATAAATAAAATATGATAAAAGGTGTTTATTTTTGACGCGATGTGTTGGGTTGGTACGTAGGAAGACGCCAAATTCTTCCTATTACGGATTTTGACAACGGGGGGTGTTTTCCTGGTGTATGTGTGTGTGTGTGTGTGTGTGTGTGTGTGTGTGTGTGTGTGTGTGTGTGTGTGTGTGTGTGTGTGTGTGAGTGTGTGTGTGTGTGTGTGTGTGTGTGTGTGTGTGTGTGTGTGTGTGTGTGTGTGTGTGTGTGTGTGTGTGATAAAACTAATGGTACCTGGCGACCCTTTGGATTTCCCTCTGACTCTTGTTGTGGTTTGTTGTTGTTGTTTGTTGTTGTTGTTGTTGCTGTTGTTACCTCCGCTTAGTGTTGTTGAAGCCTTGGGGGTCCTTTGGTAAATTTGTTTGTTTATATGCTTATTTTTTTGTTTGTTTGTTAGCACGATTCCGAAAAAAAAGTTGTGTGTGGATTTTTAAGAAATATTTACCAAAGATGAATTTCGTGACTGGCAACCACTCATTAACTTGTTTGATTGTTTGTGTGTGGTTGTTTGCTTGTATGTGTGTCTGCTTGTTTATTTATGTGTGTGTGTGTATGTGTGTGTTTATTTGTGTGTGTCAGTCTGTCTATGTTTTTTTTTGTTTTTTGTTTTTTATATATGTGTATGTATGTATGTGTGTGTATCGAATCCAAAACCCTAAAAACATCATCACCAACATCACCACAAACACCAACATCATCACTAATACACTTACAAACAAACAAACAAACAAACAAACAAACAAACACTTGTTAGAATCTCAACCAACACCAATCAACAACAAATACAATAACAATTACCTACAAAATTTATATAATTCTTATATTATTTTTAATTAATATATTTTTACATGCAAGATAAATTTTAAATATGTGTGGGTTTAATTTTCTTTATAATACAAATCCAAGTTCTTTTTTTTCTTTTTTTTTTTAGTATGTTATTTACGTGTTTATTTAATTATTTGTAATTTTTTTCTTATGCCATTTTTATTTCGTGTTGCTAATGATAGGGAGGATGAGGAGGTGGAGGTGGATGAGGATGATGATGAGGATGAGGTGGATGTGGAGGTGGATGAGGAGGATGAGGATGAGGATAAGGAGTGGCTGCAGACAATGTGTGTATATATACCCTGTCCCTACCGGTTAGTCAACAGTAACACCTTGGGTCCAGTGTGGGAAGTACGTTCGCTTGTTTTCTGTGTGTGTGTGTGTGTGTACGCATGCTTGTTCTCTCTCTCTCTCTCTCTCTCTCTCTCTTTTTGATACACGTGTTTTCCTTTTTTCTTTTTGTGTTCTCAAATCCGTTTCTTATTTCATTTTAATTTACTTTTGATAATACCAATAGTGTGTGTGTGTGTGTGTGTGTGTGTGTGTGTGTGTGTGTGTGTGTGTGTGTGTGTGATATGGGGTTAAAACAAGTGCATCATCATCAAGGAATGTATTTTGTTATTATTATTCCCGAGACGCTGAAGGATGGTGGACGGAGGACGAACGAAAGACGTGAACTGGGTGTTGATGCGCGCGCACACACATACACACACAAGCATTAACACACACATACACACACAAGCATTGACACACACACACACACACACACACACATATACACACACGCAAGCATTGATACACACACACGCAAACATTAACACACACACACACACACACACAAAATCGCAAGCCACACACACACACACAAATAAAGTGTACATGTGATTACTAATGAAAAAAAAAAAAAAAAAAAAAAAAAAAAAAATATATATATATATATATATATATATATATATATATATATATATATATATATATATATATATATATATATATATATATATATTACACACACACACACACACACCTGAGGAGACACAAGAACCAGTTTTTGCTACGCCACCAAGGACACGACTGACAGGGATGCGCTCAGGATAAAATTTATAGATAGTGTTTGTAATGGTTATATTATTATGGTGTTTATATTCAGAGGTTTTTTTTTTTTTCATTATTTCCATCATGTTTACACTTATTCTAATATAATTTTCATTTTATAGTGTAATTTGTTGTTATACGTTGCTATGAACAATTCCAACAGCGTAATGTTTATTTATTTTTATTTGTTTTCATTATTCTGTAGCGTTGCGTTTTTTTTTTTTTTTTTTTTACTTTTTTTTTTACTTTTTGTACATTACAGTGCCTTGATTCCTCTAAAGTATGCAAAAAAAAACACACATATAAAGAAAAATAATGGTATACTGTTGCCTGGAATAATGTGGAGGACTCATAATCTCCAAAAATGTCAGAACTATACCCTCCTCTTAACCACTTTTATAATTGACGACGACCCTTGTAATACTCTCAGTATAAATCAGGGCGAGTATACCATCAGAAGGACAACACAAGGCTACTCACGTCCATAGCTTGCAAAGTGTTTCAGCAATAAAAATAAACATCTACTCAAGGCTTGGACAATATACTTGGAATAACAATCGATGATTTCATATGGTACTTTAACCTTTGAATATTTGAAAAGCCTCCCCACAGCAAAAAAAAATCTGCTAAATAAAAAACACACACACACACAAATGAACAAATGTAAATCCTCATCAACTGTTTAGGAATGATTACTCTACTAACATTAATCTGTCATTGCTTTTTCCTCAGATAACTACAGTTTTACCATGGGAGGGACATCTCGCCCCCGGCAGGAGCCAGTGGGCCTTCTGCTGCGTCTTCTGCTGGTGTTAGCTGCCGTGGTGTTCACCTCCGCTGGGCACCTCCGTCGCCCTGGCGTCGTGCAGCGAATATATAACTTCCGCTACCCATCATCATCATCATCATCATCCACGGGGAACAGACAACCCACAAACCCAAACTGGCAAGAGTCAAGACAACGTAGTGTGTCGTCAAGGCTACGAGGATCAGATGAAAGAAAATACTGGACTCACCCCCACCAAGATCCTCCTTATGACTCTGTGGAATACATGCAATGGTTACTACATAGTGGTAAGGGACAGCAACACAGGTACTGGAGGCATCAAGGGACACACGGACAGAATTACCGGACACAAGGACAACATGGGTCGCACGGACATAATGATTATCGGACACAACCCGGGTCAGATGGTCACAAACACGGTTCACAGGGCAGTCATACACACAACGTACCACACAGACCAGATGGAGGACACATTCACCCTGTTCCAAACCACCCAGCAGGCGGATACCTTCCACCAACAACTTCACCATCTACCAATTACCTTCCACCAACAACTTCACCACCATCTACTAACTACCTTCCACCACATGGGAGTCAACAGCCATTGACGTTCCCAGGGCCACATAAACATACACACACATCACCACATGACCATGCACACACATCACCACATGACCATACACACACATCACCACATGGACCACATGACCATACACACACATCACCACATGGACCACATGACCATACACACACATCACCACATGGACCACATGACCATACACACACATCACCACATGGACCACATGACCATACACACACATCACCACATGGACCACATGACCATACACACACATCACCACACAGGCCTGGTGACCGTACAGAAGGGACACCACATGGACCCTCTGGTCACGTACACAATGAGGATACACCAGCCTCCAGCATCGTCTACTTCAATGATGGGAGCCACGTTCACCTAGTAAGGGGTCCACATGGAGAGTACCTGCCTCCACCTCCATTACCCGAGGAAAACCTGGTCAACCCGGACACAAGTCAACCAAATCCGCCGCCGCCACAGCCAGATGATAACACGCATGGACAACACGGACAGGATGATGATCATACACACAATCAAACACCAGAAGTTCCTAAAGAATCACCACAATGTCCTACTGAGAGAACGACAATGCCAGTCCATAAACCAGATGATCATGCAAACTCACCACATAAGCTGGGAGAAGACACACCTGGGGTAATACACGGAGGACCTGGTCATAAACACCCCATACCACCTGGATCAAAGACTGTAGACTTAGAAGACGGGACCCACATTCACATATTTGATGAAAAACAAACTGAGAGAACAAGTGACAAACCTTCACCACCACCACCAGCTCCTACACATGACCACAAACACGATCATAAAGAACCACACAGTCATGGAGGACCGGATGATCACACACAAGGAGTCCCACATGGAGAGCCAGGTCATGTACACCCCATACCACCTGGAACGAGCACCTTACACTTTGAAGACGGGACCCACATACACGTTGGTGAGGTTGACCAATCTGGAAGAACACGTGGAGAATCACAGCCTTCACCACCATTTGCTACGGCTCCGTTACATAGACCAGATGACCACACACACGATCATAGAGGACCAGACGACCACCACCACGAGGACAAACGACCAGATGACCACACACAAGGAGTCCCACACGGAGAGCCAGGTCATGAACACCCAATACCACCTGGAACGAGCACCATAAACTTGGATGACGGGTCCCACATTCACGTTAGTGGTAGTGACCCAAGTGAAAGAACACGTGGAGAATCGCACGACCACACACACGAGCATGGAGGACCACACGACCACACACACGATCATGAAGAACCACACCGTCATGGAGGACGGGATGATCACACACAAGGAGTTCCACATGGAGAGCCAGGTCATGTACACCCCATACCACCTGGAACAAGTACTGTACAATTAGGTGACGGGACCCACATTCACGTGGGTGATGTTAACAGATCAGGAAGAACACGTGGAGAATCAAAGCCTTCACCACCATCTGCTACGGCTCCGTTACATAGACCAGATGACCACACACACGAGCATGGACGACCACACGACCACACACACGAGCATGGACGACCACACGACCACACACACGAGCATGGAGGACCACACGACCACAGACAAGGGATACCACATGGCGAACCTGGTCATGTACACCCCATACCACCTGGTACAAGTACTGTAAACTTAGATGACGGTTCCCACATTCACGTGGGTGACGGCCGAACGAAAGAAACCATCAACGTCCCATCAGTGCCCACGAACACAGGCCCCGAAGTAGAAACCTTCCGGATCAGTAGCAATCCATCAGCTTCACTACAGACTCCAAATAGAGGAAGAACAAGAGTTGATGGCCACACGAGGGGGGTACCACATGGAGAGCCTGGCCACATGCATGAAATACCACCAGGATCGAGTACAATATTTCTAGATGATGGGAGTCACATTCACCTGGCTGGCTGACCGTCATTAAAATAAACTGTGGCACCACAACACGAAATATACAGTAACTAGAAGCATCATTACTCTGGGAATGCTCGGTGGGGAAAAGTAACATTCAAATGCCTGTATCCAAACTTCTGTAATGTCTGAATATGACAAAATAAAAAGTCTTATTGTTACGATTTTAGAATATAAAGTATACTGATTAAGGAAATGTTAAATTAGGAGTAACCTTTTGAGTTTTCAACCAAAGACCTTCACGAGAACAATATTTAATAAGAAATCTTGAAAAGAACAAACAAAACCTCAGAGTCAATCAGTTTTACATGCATATAATTATAATACTGTCTTTGTAGTACAATAATCAATACTTTTTGCTATGAGTTATGTACCGGATATATACTAATTGTAGGTCTATGTGTGTGTATAACAGTGTATGTATGTTTCTATATATGTGTATTATTTTTTGTATGAATGAGCATTTGTATGTAAAGGGCATTTTTAGACTTATTAGCAATGTTGATGTAATATAAACTTCGAAATGATGTCAGAAATGTATGTATACTGTATGACTTGTATGTGTCAGCCATTTAAATTCCCTGGGCATTTTTATTTGTAATGAGATTTATATACTCGAATTAAATGTTGCTCAATTGCACAAATCAACTGTAAACATTAAGTAAGGAAGAAAGGAGATTTTATTAATGCATTGTATAGACTTCCCTGTTCTTGACGCCACTCCCTCGTAGGATGAGATGCAGGGTACCCAATAAAATAGTCCTACGAGACAAAAAACAAAACATTTGGTGTCATTTATTTACATCACAGACATGGAAGTCACGCTCGGATGTGCCAAAAGTTAAGATAAAAAAATTTTAGGATCTATTATTATTTTCTTTCTCTATTTTTTTCAATGTGTTGCAATCCAAGAGAAATTGAGACAAATCACACCAAAAATGTACACAGTTAATTAAGTACCTCTGCAACTTATCAATTAATTAAAGGACCCTGTGATCATAATTATATGAGAATTGGAGGCTTTTGATTCCTCCTGACTATGCCACGGAACAAGCTCCTTCCATATAGGTGTGTGTGTTTCGTGGCAACATTTGAAGGACTCATTTTATATCTCCAATTTTCGGACTTAAAAAAAAAAAAACTTTGGTATATATACGCCAAACGTCATTTTAAGTTCATATTACTTAAAAAGGAAATTAAATATGATACTGGGCTCGTAAAAATCACTACATAATAACCATATAATTTTTTTATACTGTATATACATTTTGAGCTTCGATAGTTTTCACACAAGTTTACAAGTAAGAAGAGATGTGTGTTGTTGCATGATAATATGGGGGAACCAATAAATAGGCCTTCGATTATTCGTCTAAGAGAGATGAAAAATAAGATGATAAATAAATAGTTTAATAAATGATAAATGATAAATAAATGATAAATTAAATAAATAAATGAAATGATAAATAAATAGCTTAACAAGATATCATTCGATGGCAACACCGCCCCTTAAAGATGCCAGCGACCCCTCGCCCTTTGCTATCTTTATTATTTTGTGACCTTGACCTTCGACCGATTTTGCCCAAAAGTTAATCATTTTGTTTTCTGATGAATATCTATCAATAGAGAAAAAAATGAACATCATACAGCTAAACTTGTGGACGCTAGACTGTTAACAAACACATGAACAGATAAATATTCTGCACCGAAAACAATACACCTCCCCCAGAGGGGCTTGTAATAATGTCATAGTAATCCTCCAGAGATGCTACATAATATATAGATACAGAACTGAGCTGATAGAAGTACGAAATAAATAATAATGTAAAAATATATAAATGAATAAATATATAAATAATTAAATAAGAATAATGAAATAACATTAGAATTTTTTTTGGCAAACAGTTACACAACGAATATAAGATTAATATTCCGAGCTTGCAGGGTTACCACATAAAAATATCACATAAACATAATAATAATAAATAATGATACAGAGTTATCTTACAAAATAATTAAGTAAATAGATAATAATTACATGTGATACAAAGTCTGCAAAATTGTCACATTAAAATAAGTGAAATAACTTAATAATATGCTTCTGGATGTGCAGAAGTGACACACACACACACACACACACACACACACACGACATAGAGATAGACAGATGCCGGTAAAAATATCCATAATCTGCCACATTATCAAAATTTTAGCTTGAAGTTGGAAAAAGAATAAAAGGAAGAAAGTTACAAAGATGCTTATATTTCTTGTAAGTCTTAATAAGTCGAGTGTAATACTTCACACTTGGGGTTATTTTTAAGGAACCCAGTGATGTAGTCAGAAAATTGGAGATACATGAGTCCTTCAAATATTGCCACGAAACATTACTTATAGGGAAGGAGCTTGTTTCGTGGCATGGTTAGTTGGAATCAAAAGCCTCCGATTTTCATAGACGATCACCGGGTCCTTGAATGGCAGTCCAACTCCTGGAATTGTGTGAAGGATTAAGTTAATCCCTTGATAAGTTACAACACTGTAATATCATCCACCCACACTCAACCAATATCATCTCAGTATACATACAATATATACATTGGCTGCCTGAGTAAGTGAGGAAGGTTATGAGCAAAGTTGTAGTTTAATGACTATTATTCCTCCCCTGCCGCCCCCACAAACACACATAAATGGTCATATATATATATATATATATATATATATATATATAGTTTTCACCTTCTCTTACTATATATTATTTTCTATTTACCTCCATCTCCTCTATCTTTAATTCCATCAGACAATAAAAGCATTTCTCACGTGTTAAAAACTAGTCCAGATTCTTCAACCTAGTTCCTGGTTCCTTCATACCTGGACGGAGTTTCCTTCAGGGCATCAGGAGGGGGAGGAGGAGCAGCAGGGACAGGAGGGGAAGGAGGAGCAGGAGGGGGAGGAGGAGCAGGAGGGGAAGAAGGTAAATCCCCCTGTGTTTCCCCGACTCAAAAAATCTCCTTCTTTTCTCCCTCCCTCCTTGTTCCTTGTCTCACTTCTAGCTTACATATTTCTCCCCCTTCCTTCCTCTCCCTCTCCCAACCCACCTGTCCACCCTCCCCCACTCTCCTTTCCCCCTCTTGTTACCTCCTTCCTCCCACTCCCACTCCCAATCTACTTTCCCACATTTTCTTCTCTCTTCCTACTAGTTCCCCCCTTTCTCCCTCCCACTCCTCCTAGATCCATCCTTCCCCCACCTAACAACCAACCCACCAACCAACCCACCTATACCCACCTGCCTCTGATACTTAATAAAAGGACCACGCACACTCCCTCACACTCGCACCCACGCTCCCTCCCTCACACTCGCACCCACGCTCCCTCCCTCACACTCGCACCCACGCTCCCTCCCTCACACTCACACCCACGCTCACTCCCTCACACTCACACGTATTATACCCACAACGTCAAGGTAAGTGTGAAGGTGAAGATGAAGATGGTGTTGGTATTGCATGTGGTTTGAGTGGTATAGGCTACAGTGTTGATATTGGTGGTGGGTAATAATTAGTGTATTGACTACCAAGGTGTAAGGTAAGGCCGGTATATACTTTGGGAGTCATACATCTATTGGGTCTGTATGTTTCTCTGTCTGTCTGTCTTTTTTTTATGCTTGTTTGTCTGTATTTATCTTTTGACTGTTTCTCGGTCTCTCTGTTTGTCTGTCTGTCTCTCTTTCACTCACTTTCTCTCTTTCTCTCTCTATTATAAAGTCTATATATATATCTACAGTATATATAATTTATTCCTTTTCTTCCCACAGAGATCAACTTAAATAAACCGTACCCGAACACCGAGACCATGAGTACCAAGCATCTCTCCATCACCCTCCACCACCACCACCACCACCATCATGTAGCCCTGTTAGCCTTCCTAGCCCTCGTCCTCCTCCCTTCCCTCACTACGGTAGACGCAGCCTCCTTCCCCCAGAGACGCTACCAACTACAGGATTACTACAGGGATGGTGGGAGGTGGTGGTCCAGGTGGGGTGGGGGTGGAGGTGAAAGATTCGACAATGTGGGACGAATCGGCGGCGATGATGGACAAAGAGTTTACGACTTGGGGGGCCGAGGGGGACAGTTCGGCGTGGGGGTAATATTTCCAGACGACAACAACAACAACAACAACAACAATAATAACAACAACTTCATTAAGGCCCCAGAGCCTGTCCGGATTTCTTCTATCGGAAGCGGCGGCAACAACGGAGGAATCAGAGGTGGGTAAACATTACATACGTAGGAATTTTTATCACGATGGAAACACCGTAATAAAAAAAAACATAAATAACAAGATTTGTTTTTATAATAATAATAATAAGAAGAAGAAGAAGAATAACAATAATAATAATAATAATAATAATAATAATAACAATAATAATAATAATAATAATAATGATAATAATAATAATAACAATAACAAAAATAATAATGTGTGTGTACAGTCAAGTGCAATAGATAAATAGTTGCTTTTATTTTAAGGTCCCCTGTATATACTGTATTTTTATGTAATCCTAACTCTCTCTCTCTCTCTCTCAAAACACTCACACATACACATTTCCTTACACTCTCCTCTTACACACACATTCAATCATTCATTCCCTCTCTCTCTCTCTACACACACACACACACACACACACACACACATACACATATCCCTACACTCCTCTCTTACACACACACATTTACACTCTCTCTCTCTCTCTCTACACACATACACATTTCTTTACACTCTCCTCTTACACACACATTTACTCTCTCTCTCTCTCTCTCTCTCTCTCTCTCTCTCTCTCTCTCTCTCTCTCTCTCTCCTTCTGCTACAGGTTCAGGAGGGCAGTGTCCCCCGGCCCGCCTCTCGTGCACCGCCTCCAGGACTAACCCGCCCACCTGTACGACTGATGACTTCTGTGGGGGGAGTGGAAGGAAGTGTTGCTTTGATGTGTGTATCCAGAGTAATGTGTGTAAGAGGGCAATGTAAGGGAGTGTGTGTGTGTGTAGAGAGAGAGAGTAAATGTGTGTGTGTGTAGAGAGAAAGAGTAAAGGCGAGAGGAAACAAAACCGAATAAAATTATGCAACACAAGAGAAAAAGTCGAGAGAAGAAGAAACAGCAAACACCAAGGAAAAAGAAAAGAAAAAGAGAAAGGAAAAGGAAAGATGGAACAGTGAAAGAATGGAAAAGTGGGAATGAAAATGATGTGTTGTTGTTGTTGTTGTTGTTGCTTTCGTTACGATGCCATAAAAGAGAAGAGAGAGAGAAGGAACATCAAATAAACACCATGGAAAAAGAAAATAAAATAAAAAAAATGAAGGAAGGGGAACAGGGAGAAGTGAAAGAAATGAAATGGATAAGGGGAATTAAAAAAAAAGAAGTTAAGTGTATTTTCCTTATACCGTGCCACGAAAGAGGAGACATGAAAAAGAAAGGAAAAGAGAAAGGAAGGAAAACAGGGAACAGTGAAAGAATGAAAAAAAAAAGGAATGAAAAAACAGAAGAGAAAGGAAGGAAAACAGGAAGAAGTGAAAGAATAAAAAAAAAGGGAATGAAAATTATATGTGTATAGTTTTCCTTATCTGGTTAGTTAAGTAATTAATTAAGTATATATTTATGAAGTAATAACTAAGGTAACGATAGATACAATTTTTGCTAAGCGTGAAATAAAATAAATAAGAACATGTATGACCACAGTTATAAAATAAAAGACAATGCTTATATATAATATTTGTTAGTCGTATTATTGGCCTTTTTATAGATGAGTAATACACACATATAAAAAAGTAAAAAAAAAAATAATAATAAAAAAAAACATATGTGTGTGTGTGTAGTTTTCTAATAGGTTGTGTTATATTGAGATGGGAATATATTTTGAAAGTTTGAACATTTGGGAATTAAAGGTCGGGAAGGAAGGAAGGAAGGAAGGAAGGAAAGGGAAGGAAGGAAAGGGAAGGAAGGAAAGGAAGGTAGGAAGGAAGGAAGGAAGGAAGGAAGGAAGGAAGGAAGGAAGGAAGGAAGGAAGGAAGGAAGGAAAGGGAAGGAAGAAAGGAGGAATGATAGTTAGGAATGCTGGGTAACTAATATGGAAGGAAGGAAAGTAGATGAACACACACACACACACACACACACACACACACACAGAGAGAGAGAGAGAGAGAGAGAGAGAGAGAGAGAGAGAGAGAGAGAGAGAGAGAGAAAGGGGGGCGTGCGTGTGCGTGTATGTGTCTGTGTGTATATCATGCTGCTCCACCACCCACCTCTCTCTCTCTCTCTCTCTCTCTCTCTCTCTCTCTCACAACGCGCATGCCCCCTTCTCCATATCTTCTCAGGAGCTCCCCGTGCTTTGCTCATTCTGCTCTGCCTCACACACACACACACAACGACGCCCCTCCCAGCCTCTCCCGTCTCTCACACAACACGTGGCTTAACACATACACACACACATACACGCACACAATAAGGGGATACACACACATACGGCATTACATTACAGTTGTTGTTGTTGTTTTTTGTATGTGTGTACAGGAATAGAACGCAACACACATAATACATAATTCGATACTATAAAATTGACATAACTATAAGTATATAAGGTGTTACAGGAATCAAGGGGTCACAGAATATATAGATAGATTAAAGTTTGTCATTATATACAGCCACGCTTTGATAGAGAAATAATATAAGGAAGAGATAGATAGATAGATAGAATAATTATGGAATGGGGAACACGAGGTTAAGTAAAGGACATAACGAGTAAAGAGGGCATAGATAAAATATAATAAAAACAAACTGAGGAAATAAGGACAATAAGGAATAAAGAAGACACGGGGAATTAGGACACAGCAAAATCGTCACTAAGTAAAGAGGACATTAATTACTTAAGAGGACACATACATACATACATACATACACCAAGAAGGACACCTATATCTTCAGCAAGAGTACAGACACATGCAGAAGGGAAAGTAGGATACATAAAGAGATACTATAGAAACACTACCGAATAAGAGAAGATACCAACCAAGAGGACAGGAGATGTGATAGGAAGAGGAAGAACACAGAAGAACAAGAGAGAACACAAGGAACACGAGAGAACAGAAGGAACAAATGGACAGAACGCGACGATAGAAAAATAAAAGAGAGAAAAAAGTAAAAGAGAGAGTTAGATAGATAGATAGCAAGAAGAAATAATCGAAAGAGAACACACACACGAGAAAAGAGAACACTGTACTAACAAGAGGACTGACTGGGAGGAAAAGGGACATATAACAACAACACACAGAAGAAGCGACAACAGAGCGATTGACTGTTTGTGGTCTTGTGTGTTTGTGGTCGTATTTCTGTATTTTGTGTGTATTTTCTGGGTGTGACTGTGCTTGTGTATTACTTCTAAGTGTTTGTGCGTGTGTGTGTGTGTAGCTGTGTGAGAGTGTGCTTGTGTGTGTGCGTGTTTGTGCAGTGGTAAGGCTTGTGGTGGTGTTGTGTTGTGGTGAAGGTTGTTGGTGTTGTGTTGTGTTGTGGTGAGGCTTGTGGTGGTGTTGTGTTGTGGTGAAGGTTTTGGTGGTGTTGTGTTGTGGTGAGGGAATGACGGTGATAAAAACAACAACAATGACTACGACGATGCTGACGACGGTGGAGGCGATGACGAGACGGATGGCAGCGAGTGTGGTGGTGATGGTGTTGGTGGTGGTCATAGGCGTACTAGCAACCGCAGGTGTCGCAGCAGCAGCACCAGCAGACAACGAAGAAATAGAAGGAGGAACGGGAACGGGACAACAGGCGCCCCTCACCATCATCAACGGGAGTGACGTGGTGATGGCAAGTGGTCAGGACGGGTTCCTCTACTGCTTCAGTGGAGGTGTGGGCTGGGGAGGGGGTCGCTGGTGGTCTGGTGGTCGTCGAGGTGGAGGGGGCCTGGGACATCTAGGGGAGGTGACTCTAGTGTGGACAGACCCCCATGGTCACGTGGTGCCCCGATACAACAGCGGGGCGAGGGTTTGGGCCACTGAGGAACGCGAGGTAGACACTCCACACTCGTTCCTGGTGGTGAGGGGTTTTGGTTCGAGTCTGGCGGGGAGGTACACGTGTTCCCTCAGAGCAGGACATCGTGTGCTCGCCTCCACCTCGGTCAATCTCTGGCTTTTCCGCCCGACTTTCCGCGTGCTGGGACTCCCGCGTTGTGTGGTCGGGGTGAGACGGGGGGCGACGCTCCTCCTGCCCTCGCCCGTGGTTGGAACGCCCCCCTCCCCGCCCCTGTGGAGAAGGCTCGGCGGCGGCGGGGGAAGAGGAGGAGCAGAAGGAGGGGGACATCTGGACCCATCTCGAGCCAGACAGCTTCCTGGGGGACTTCTGCTGGTCCAGGTAAAAGGTGAGTCCGTCAGTCCCAGATAATTGTCACGTATAATTGTTGTTTATTATTGTTGTTTGTGGTCGTTGTGTTCCAGGAATCTCGGCCCAATATTATTCTAACTAATGTCACACCGCTCATATACTATATTATACACCCAAGATCTAGATCCCACCTGTACTAATGAATAGCCAGGTGAAGTCTCGCTGCTCTTGAAATTAATAAAATATAATAAATATTGCACAACGAAACTGCAACTATACTGAGGGAATACAAACTGTTTCTTAGCGCATGTTGTTGTTGCTATGTCACTCTAAGTCACAACCTTATTAATTTTATGTTGTGGTACTTTTAATGTTGCGTTACTAATCAAGGTTATGTTAATTATATTGGAGGAATCATTTGCTCCATATTTACCATCCAAAACAATGTGTTATACACCCCCTTAAACTTAGGTATAATAAGCTGTGTGTCACGTTACTTATAATGTTACGATTCTTGTTTACATCTCAGCTTCATTTTACCTCATTAATTTTACATCTCAACTTCACTTTACCATTTTAACATTAGCTTACCAACTTTACATCCCAACTTCACTTTAGCTCATTAACTTTATAACTCAACTTCACTTTAGCTCAGTAACTTTACATCTCAACTTTACTTTACCATTTTAACTTTAGCTTAATTAATAACTTCACTTTATCCATTTAACTTCTACAGGTCCAGAAGTGTACAGGGTGAAAGTAGCCCTGGGAGGAGGACTATTATACAAACAAGACGTACTCATTAACCCTACTACTACTACTACTACTACTACTACTACGCCCCACTGCCCACGCCATGATGTCTCCCGTGCCAACCTCCTCGTCAGGGACATACAGATTCATGCCTTCAGGAGGAGGGTGTTGCAGAGGAGGGGCGTGAGGATGGAGGGGTAAAAATATATCATAATAACAAAAACAAAAATAATAATACAAATAATAATACTGATGATGATAATACAAATAATAATAATAACAAAAATAATAATAAAAATACTAATACTAATACTAATAATATAATAATAATAATAATAATAATAATAATAAAATAATAATATTGAAAATAAAAATAAAAACAATAATAAAAATAATAATAATAATAATAATAATAATAATAATAATAATAATAACCCGTTGGTGTTGTTGTTGTTTTGGTTGTTGTTGTGGATGCGATTATGCGCAGAGAGAAAATTTATTATTGGAGATGATTGAAGATTGGCATTTCTTGATGTGTGTGTGTGTGTGTGTGTGTGTGTGTGTGTGTGTGTGTGTGTGTGTGTGTGTGTGTGTGTGTGTGTGTGTGTGTGTGTGTGTGTGTGTGTGTGTGTGTGTGTGTGTGTGTGTGTGTTTTTCGTGGTAATATTTGAAGGACTCACACTAAAGATGGCCGCATGCTCTCTTAAGAAAACTATGTCAAGAAATATATCCCCTATTCGTGTCTGTTTTCTGGTGGAGTTAAGGAGGAATCAGTAGCCTTCAAAAGTATCCACAACAAGAATAAAAATAGGGGTGAATGGAGGGACTTTTCTTTAATTAAAACAACAATAAAAAAAAATTGCAGATGTGTGTCTCTCTGTATATCCTGAGGGAAGGTAATAAATAAAACATATACTTTAGCATCTACTCTTTTACTTCCCCCTTTACTTTATTGTACATTGATTGACTTTAATTTACTCGTGCATGTTTTCAGTTTTGTATTTTCTCTTTTATTTTCCTTTACTTTAATTGACTTTAATTTACTCGTGTTCTCAGTTTAGCCTTTACTCTTTTACTTGTCTTTACTTTACTCGACATGACTTTATTTTATTCGTGGTCTACTTTACTGGCCTAAAAAAAAAAAAAAAAAAAAAAAAAAAAAAAAAAAAAAAAAAAGGTGGGTGGAGGAGGAGGAGGAAAATAAGTAACACATTAACAGTAAATAACTAATGAAAGAAAACCATTCAAATCATTATAAAGCCAAAAGAAAGAAAGCTGAAATAAATAAATAAATAAAAACAGAGAGTGACCACTAAAACCATCCTTATAGACAAAAGAAATACTGAGCCTTGGAAAAGCATGAAAAACGAAACAGAATTTGGCAACACTGGAGAGAGAGAGAGAGAGAGAGAGAGAGAGAGAGAGAGAGATGATAGGTAAGGAGGATGTAGTCAGCTGGTATTGCACATACATAATATATATATATCAAATGTGTAACACTGCACATATACGAAAATAAACATACATACATACACACACCAAACATTATACACAAGTGAAAAACATGCAAGAGGCAACACTAATGAGAAGAAAACATCAAAAGAGAACAATATCATCATTTTTCCCAGAACGCAAGATAACACAAGGAACATTTTCTACCCAGATGAACAACACAGGTGAACTACAAAGATTACATGAATACAAAGAGAGAGGCGCATCACAACACAGATTATACAGTCCAGACATAGGTGGTAGGAGGAGGAGGAGGAGGAGCAGTCCAGACATAGGTGGGAGGAAGGAGGAGTGGGAGGAATAGAGAAGGAGGAGGAGTGGGAAGAGAAATGGAGAGATAGTGGGAGGAGGAGGAGGAGTGGGAGGAGGAGTGGGAAGAGAAATGGAGAGATAGTGGGAGGAGGAGGGTGACGAGGAGTGGAAGAAAAATGGAGAAATGGTGGGAGTGGGAAAGGAGGAGTGGGAGAAGTGGGAAGAAAAAAAGAGAGGCAAGAGAGGACTTGAGAGAGTTTTTTCTTGTGATGCCCAAACGTTTTCTCAAAAAAGTGATGGTAAGTCATTTTCGTATACAATCCGATGACCTTGAGAGGATTTGTGTACTTGTATTTTTCTTGTGGTATTTACTGTTCTCCAGGAGGCGGTATTGAGGCCATAATTATTATATAGAGATTATTGGAGTTGCCAAGAGGGGGATATGTTATTTATTATTATGAGGAGAACGAGCCTAGAACCATTTTTATATCATTTGTATCTATCTATCTATCTATCTATCTATCTATCTATCTATCTATCTATCTATCTATCTATCTATCTATATATATATATATATATATATATATATATATATATATATATATATATATATATATATATATATATATATATATATATATATATATATATATATGTGTGTGTATGTGTGTGTGTGTGTATGTACAGGTGTTGGGTGGCAAGGTTAGACTTATCTTTCCCCCAGACAGACAGACAGTCAGTCAGGTATAACTAACACCCTCAGGCTTCAAGCAGCAACAAAAACATCTACACACCATTCGAGATTACACACACACACACAGACAGACACACACGCACACACACACACACGCACACCAATCCACCCACGCACACCCACCCACCCACATACACACACACACACGCACACACACCCACACACACACATACACACACACACACATAAATATTTTTCTATCATACGAGAAATCCACTACCATATACACATACATATACTTAACTTTCTCTATACCGTAGCCAATAATCTGACCCCGATATTTTAATTGACTTGGGAAATCATCTGTTTGGGAAGGAAACTGTCGAACTGAGAACCATCAATGAAGTCTGGGATAATTATCATCTATAATAGTGAAGCTGTTTAATTCTCTCTATATACTGCAGGTACTAGCTGTCTATATGATTAATTACATCCACAACTCTACATACATACATACATACATACATACAGTCGTGGGCAATTATAATCATCCAACATTGGAGGGGGGGGGGGGGAGGGGGGAAATTCATGGAAACGTTTGACAGCTTCCCTCTGTGTATTAGCTGATGTCAACAACAACAATACTAACCATAATATTTTCATCTACATACGAACTGATCCACGTGAGAGGAAAAACAAAAGAAAGGAATAGTAGAGGGGGGAAGGAGGGTGTGGAGGACAAATGGAGGAAAAGGGGGTAGAGGTGGGGGGGGGGACAAGTGTAGGAAATAGGGGTAGGGGTCTGGGGGACAAATGGAAATACAGTAGAGAGGAAAGAAGGGGAGGAAGAAATAAAGGTGGGGGTTGGGGGCAGGCAAAATGAGTGAATGAATGAATGAGTGAGTGAGGG
>JAWZYT010004093.1:10000-18259 GCA_034508575.1 Petrolisthes manimaculis
TTTCTCACTTTCTTCCTTCTTTCCTTTCTTTCAATCCTTTATTTCTTTGTCTTCTTTCCTTCCTTTCTTTCTTTTTTTCTTATATTTCTTTCATTTTTTCACTTACTTCCTCTCCCCTTTCTTTCCTCTCTTCCTTTACTTCCTCTCTCCTTTCTTTCCTCTCTTTCCTTAATTCCTCTCTCCTTTCTTTCCTTTCTTTCCTTACTTCCTCTCTCCTTTCTTTCCTTTCTTTCCTTACTTCCTCTCTCCTTTGGCACCTTCCCATCTGGACGAGCCATAAACCTCACCCATCCTCCTCCTTACCGACTCCTCACGTTTCGGAAATTAGGCATTAACCCCAAGGCCAACCAACCAACCAACCTCCTCCCGACCCCTTCCCCTCAGACCTTACTGTACCCCTCTTGTCCACCGTCTCTCTCTCCCCCCACCTTCCCTACTCACTCCCCACTCCTCCCCACTCACCCCAACTCCCTCCCCATTTCCCTCCAACCCTCCTCACTCCTCCCCAACCCTCCCCACTCCCCTCCAACGCTCCCCACTCCTCCCCAGCCCTCACCACTCACTTCCAACCCTCCCCACTCCCCTCCAACCCTCCTCATTCTCTCACAACCCTCCCCACTCCCTCCCAAACCTCCCCACTCCCTCCCAGCCCTACCTACTCCCTTCTGTATCCCTCCTTCACTCATTCTCTCTTTCCCAACAGACAATCAACCTCGCGTTCTGAATCAAAATAAACCATAAAGGACCCTGTGATGCAGTCTGAAAATTAGAAGTAAATGAGTCCTTCAAATACAGCCACGAAACACCACCTATATGGAATGAGCTTGTTTCGTGGCATAGTCAGGAGGAATCAGACGTCACCAATTCTCATACACGATCACAGAATGGTTTAGAATCCACACCGTTTGGGAAGGAGGCTGAATGCATTGTCGACTTTTTTTTTGTTTTGATGCGAAGAAGAAGTAGAGCGAAACAATGTCGTCAATCAAGTCTCTCCCTCATATAGTATTGTTCCTTAACCAACCTTCCGACCCCTTCCAATACTTCCCACAAGAACTCCAATACACCTCCCTCCCCAACTAGACTCCCTCTTTCATACCTCCAGCCATGAGTCCCCCACCTGCCCCACCACACACACACACACACACACACACGCATATATATATATACATATACACACATATATGCATACATACATACCCTCCTACACACACACACCCACATGCATACACACACACATGCATACACACACACACACATAAACCCTCCTACGCATACACACACATAAACCCTCCTACACACACATACAGACACAGACGTTGGCCCCCTCGCTGTTTGGACTCTCCCGGCTCATTACCTTCCTCCTTACTTATTTTTCCTGGGGCCCACGACGCTCGCTTTAGAGGATATTAAAGTCCGCTCAAGTCCTGCAGAATTATTTGTTAGTTCAGTTGTCTTGTGTGTGTGTGTGTGTGTGTGTGTGTGTTTTGAGAATAATGTTTGGCTGTGTGTGTGTGTGTTTTGAGAATAATGTTGGCTCGTGTTTTTGTTTGGTTGTGTGTGTGTGTGTGTGTGTTTTGAGAATAATATTGGCTTGTGTTGTTGTTTGTGTGTGTGTGTGTTTTGAATATAATGATGGATTGTGTTGCTGTTTTGATGGTGAATGTCTTAGGATTGTTAAGTTGTGTTGTTGCTCTCTCTCTCTCTCTCTCTCTCTCTCTCTCTCTCTCTCTCTCTCTCTCTCTCTCTCTCTCTCTCTCTCCATCCTCCCGTTCGTGCATTTCCTTATTGTCATTCATATTCCCTCTCCTGTTTCCCCAACCTCAACCTTTAAACCTTCCGGCCTCCCTCCCCCTCACCATTCACCCCTCATCTGCATACCACCTCTCTCTCTCTCTCTCTCTCTCTCTCTCTCTCTCTCTCTCTCTCTCTCTCTCTCTCTCTCTCCTGTCGTGTTCCTTTTACTTTTCTAGTATTCTTCACTCCTGTTCTTTTTTTCTCTTTCTTCTTTTCTATTTATATTATTCTTGTTTAGTTAATTTGTGTTGTTATTGTTGATATTGTTATTGTTATAATTTCTGTTTGATTATTGTTATAGATGTTATTATTATTTGTTTTATTATTATTATTATTATTATTATTATTATAATAAATATTATTATTGTTATGATGACAATTACTAATCTTATTTCCATTCTATTTCTTTTCTTTTTTCTCGTTTCTCCTCCTCCCCCTTCCTCCTTCACTCACACCATCCCTCCCTCCCTCCCTCACCCCAACCCTCCTCCTTCCCTCCTTCACTCACACCCTCTCTCCTCCCTCCTTCACCCCAACCCTCCCTCTCCTTTCCCCTTCCTCCCTGGCACCGTAATTATAACTCGCGGGGAAATTGAAAGGCGAAACTCCCCTCGACTTCCAACTCTGCCTCTCGTCCCCTTTTTGAGCGCCGAGACAAATGAAGTTGACAGCCGCATCGTCTCTGGTTACAGGCTTGGTGTCGCTCCCTCCAGGCTACTACAGCTCCTAGTGCTGTTATTTCCAACTCTCTTCTCCTTATCGCTAACTCTCTTCCCCTTATCGCTAACTCTCTTCCCCTTATCGCTAACTCTCATCCCCTTATCGCTAACTCTCATCCCCTTATCGCTAACTCTCTTCCCCTTATCGCTAACTCTCTTCCCCTTATCGCTAACTCTCTTCCCCTTATCGCTAACTCTCATCCCCTTATCGCTAACTCTCTTCCCCTTATCGCTAACTCTCTTCCCTTATCGCTAACTCTCTTCCCCTTATCGCTAACTCTCTTCCTCTTTTCTATAACTCATTTCCTCGTTTCTCTAACTTTTTTCCTCTTTCTCTAACTCACTTTTAACTCCATTATTGCAATTCCCTTCCCTCTAACTTCCTTCCCCTTCCTTTCTCCTCCATTCTAGCTCCCTTCCCCTTCCTTCTCACTTCCTTCCCCTTCCTTCTCACTTTCTTCCCCTTCCTTCTCACTTTCTTCCCCTTCCTTCTCACTTTCTTCCCCTTCCTTCTCACTTCCTTCCACTTCCTTCCTTCCCCTTCCTTCTCACTCCTTCCCCTCACCCTTACCTTCCCCTCCCTTCCACATTCTTTCCTAGACTGTGACTCTCGTTTGTCAAATCTGTATATGACCTCACTTTCCCCCTCACTGTTCCCAGGGTGTGACCTTATCCTTCACAGCCTGTACCCTCCTCTCTCCTGACATTCCCCTTCCCCCTTCCAACACAACTCATCCCCTTCCCCCTTCCCCCACAACTCCTCCCCTTCCCCCTTCCAACACAACTCCTCCCCTTCCCCCTTCCCCCACAACTCATCCCCTTCCCCCTTCCCCCACAACTCATCCCCTTCCCCCTTCCAACACAACTCATCCCCTTTCCCCTTCCCCCACAACTCCTCCCCTTCCCCCTTCCACCACAACTCATCCCCTTCCCCCTTCCAACACAACTCTTCCCCTTCCCCCTTCCAACACAACTCATCCCCTTCCCCCTTCCAACACAACTCATCCCCTTCTCCCTTCCAACACAACTCCTCCCCTTCCCCTTCCCCCACAACTCCTCCCCTTCCCCCTTCCAATACCACTATCCTTTGCTATACTTTCCCTCACTCTTGTAGGTAAGATAGAATAGCAAAATCAAGCAGCCTCGAAAGGACCAGTAGGTATGTTGCTGTTTGAATGTCCTTTGTATGTCCTTTGTATCCCTTTGTATCCCCAACTTCTTCCCTTCCCCCTCCTGTATTCCTTTGTATCCCCAACTCCTTCCCCTCCTCCCCCTCCTCCTTGTCTCTTCCCTGGCTTGCTACTCGTCTATCTCCAGGCTTCCCTTGAAATCCCTTCCTCTCTCAGGCTTTCTCCGTCTCTTTAGCCTGGGATCAGACTCTTATTTTTTTTCTCCTCCCGGCACCACGCTTCTCTTCCTTCTCCCCATTCGTCTCTCCTACAGCCCTAAGTCTCCTCACAGTTCACAGAAGGCAACTACTACTACTACTACTACTACTACTACTACTACTACTACTACTACTACTACTACTACTACTACTACTACTACTACTACTATTACTACTATTACTACTATTACTACTATTACTACTACTACTACTACTACTACTACTACTACTATTACTACTACTATTACTACTATTACTACTATTACTACTACTACTACTACTATTACTACTACTACTACTACTACTACTACTACTACTACTACTACTACTACTACTACTACTACTACTACTCTGCATGTGATGTAGTCAGAAAATTGGAGGTAAACGAGTCCTTCACATATTACCACGAAACACACGCACCTATAAGGAAGGAGCTTGTTTCGTGGCATAGTCAGGAGGAATCAGAAACCTCCAATTTTCATTCACGATCATAGGGTCTTTAAATTATAACCCCTACTCCGAGGATCCGTCTTTAATTACCTTGTTCACTGGTGCTTCTTTGTCGTCTCCTTTAACAGTGTGAGTGTGTAGTGTTAGGGTCTAGGAAGGTCGGGACTTGACAATGACACACCACCCACCCCACTTTACTCTCCACCATTTTTTTTATTATTTTTTTATTTTTTTTTCACTCGCGTCTATTTTCTGTTCATTTTTTTTTTTTTTTTTTTTTCACTCGCGTCTTTTTTTCCTGTACATTTTTTCCCCTTATGACTCTTCCCTTCATCGCATTTCACTCGTGGAGCTAAAAGTGTGTGTGTTATTCAAGTCCCTTCCTAGAATATTGAGAGAAATGTTAACTATAAATCCCAACATGATATTATACAGCTCCTTCACGACTTCATCCAAACATTAATATCTTTGTTTTCTGTTTATAATTATTTTATTGATAGATTTCCTTTTGATCTTTTTCAACCCCAAAGCCAAACTGGATACATAATTTTAATTCATAGGGATATTTATAATAACACATTGTCTTGAGTGGTAAATATGGAGTAAAATGATTCCTCCAAACTATTCCCGCACCCCCTCCTACTCCCCCCAAGCCTGTCCCCCTACTCCCGCACCCCCCAAGCCTGTTCCCCTACTCCCGCACCCCCCTAAAGCCTGTCCCTCTATTCCCGCTCCATCTTAAATTCACTATCAATTTCCTCATTAGCTTCAAGGAGAGAAAGTGAACTCCTAGCCTTTATAATATACCCTAGTCTATTATCATCACTAAAGCTCTCACGTATTTAATAACTCGGGGTGTGAGATCAAAGGAAAGAGATGGAGAGTAGCTTAGAGGGAAGAGGGAGGGAAAAGGGAGACGGAGAGAAGGTTAGAGGGAAGAGGGAGGGAAGAGGGAGACGGAGAGAAGGTTAGAGGGAAGAGGGAGGGAAGAGGGAGACGGAGAGAAGGTTAGAGGGAAGAGGGAGGGAGGGAAGAGGGAGAGAAGGTTACAGGGAAGAGGGAGGGAAGAGGGAGACGGAGAGAAGGTTAAAGAGGAGGAGAGAGGGATGGCTGGAGGAATGGAAAAGTTTTAGTTAGTCGTATGGGGTGAGAAACTTAAGAAAAAAAAATGAGATGAGGAGTGTAATTTGAGTCAGAAAAAAAAAGGGAGGAACATAAAAAAAAAAACGATGGAAGTCAACAAATGCAAAGGAGGTGAGAAAATAATAATAATAATAATAATAATAATAATGATAATAGTAATAGTAATAGTAATAATAATAATAATAGTATTAGTAATAGTAATAATAATAGTAATAATAATAGCAATAATAATAGTAATAATAATAATAATAATAATAGAAATAGTAATAGAAATAGTAATAATAATAATAATAATAAAAATAATAATAATAATAGTAATAATATTAATAATAATAATAATAGTAATAATAGTAATAATAATAGTAATAATAATAATAATAATAATAGTTATAATAATAGTAATAATAATAATAATAATAAAAATAATAATAGTGACCATAATCAGTAACATAATATAACATAGGAGGAAAGTACCAGTAAAGAATGAATAGCGAGGAGTGAAGCCTTGATTACCTATGTGAATTCTTAGGTATCTTGGGCACGAGGCGAAGAATAAATTGAGAAGGGAATTATTGGAAAGTAAGAAAGACGAAATGAAGGAAAAGTGGAGGAATTAATTTGATGATGAAGATGAAGGAGGGTTGAAGGTATATGTATGTTGGTGTCTTTGTGCAAATACTTAATACTTACATTTACTTATACACACATACACTTACATATTATAATTTCTACATATCTACATAAGCTTACATGTTATTTTAGTTCCTACATACTTACATATTTTAGTTCCTACATACCCACATAAACTTACATACACACATACACACACACACATACACAGCCGTCCTTACACAGACCAACTCGAGGTAAAGAGATAAAACTGTTTGATCGTAAAAAGGCAACTCGGTCACGCTCAGATTAAGTTTTTCCTGGTAATGTTATCTTGGTGTCCCTTCATCATTACCCCCCCCCCAGCCCCCCCCCCCCCCTCAGCCCCCTCAGCCCCCACACCACACTCTATTCACTCGTGTGTATATATATTTATTTATGTATTATTTTATTTATTTATTCTTGTTCTGTCTTTTATTCTTCTATTCACTCGTGTGTATATATATTTATTTATGTATTATTTTATTTATTTATTCTTGTTCTGTCTTTTATTTTTCTATTCACTCGTGTGTATATATTTATTTATGTATTATTTTATTTATTTATTCTTATTTTGTCTTTTATTCTTCTATTCACTCGTGTATATATATTTATTTATGTATTATTTTATTTATTTATTCTTGTTCTGTCTTTTATTCTTCTATTCACTCGTGTATATATTTATTTATTTATTTATTATTTTATTTATTTATTCTTGTTCTGTCTTTTATTCTTCTATTCACTCGTGTGTATATATATTTATTTATTTGTTATTTTATTTATTTATTCTTATTTTGTCTTTTATTCAGAAGCCATCAAGTCTCCAATTCGACCCCCATGAGATGACTGGACCCCATTAATTTCCCCCCCATCCCCACCCCCATAGTCTACTTACGGCATCCAACTCCATTATCCCTTATCGCCCCGGGAGCCAGATATCACAACACAGACGCACAGGGGTAATTTTTTATGTCGTATATTTTACATGCCAAGAGGAAGGAAGAGGAAGGAAGAGAAAGGAAGAGTTAGTTACGAGGGATACAATTTCCACCACTGATTATTATTTTTTTTTTTTTTTGTCGTCACTCTTATTATTGTCTCCCTCAGGGTAAATGGTCCAAGTGATTTTTATAATGTACTCGTGCATTTTTAGGTAATGTGTGTGAGTGACTGACTGCCTGTATGTTTTTTTTTTTTTTTTTTTTTTTTTGTGTGTGTGTGTGTGTGTGTGTGTGTGCGCGCGCGTGAGTGACTGACTGACTGTCTGTATGTGTGTATTTGTGTGTGTGTATTTGTGTGTGTGTGTGTGTAGGCAGGTTTACTCTAAGCAGTAACCCAGAATCCTCTATAATTATCGAGTGTTATTCCGAACAGAAAACACTGAAAGACCAATGTTTACTTTTCTCACCAAACACCAAAGGCAATATGGTAATCCTGACAACGGGAAATGACAAGTAAATTGAGGGAGAATAAACACCACTGAATGAGCCACATGGGACTCGAATTCAGCCCAAGGAAATGATGGTTAAGTACTTCGCTCGTGTATGTATGTATGTAGTAGCATATTATATTCTTTCTTAGATTCCAAACCGTATGAACTTTATCAAGAGCTACCTCATTGTAGAGACGAGTTAAAATGTATCTTTCCCATCGGTGTTTGATAGTAGACATGCAGCTTATTGGGTTTGTATGTATAAGAGTGTATCATAAACAAGGAAGTGTGTTTGTAGTTGTTAGTGTTTACGTCTGTAGATTTGAAGCGTTTCCCTACTCTCTTACTTTACTTATATTTCTTCCTTCACGTCCATTTCCCCTCTTTTTTCGTCCTCTTTCAAGGAGGTCCCGCTGTTCATTAAAAGAAAAACGTATTGCCGAAGTTTCTCTAAGGTATGCGAGGAGTTAGTGGGTAAGGGCAAAGTTAGATTGCTCCCAGATATCTTATGGTGGTTGGGGGGTGAGGGGGATGGGAACGGTGATGGAGGTGGAGATGGTTGGTTGGTTGGTTGGAGAGGAGGGGGCCGGGCTGAGGGAGAGAAGGGAGGGGAGGGGAAGGAAGCAAACCGTGAAGGAAGAATGGGAGGGATAAGAGTGCAGGAATGGAGGGAGAAGGAGATG
>JAWZYT010004094.1:0-78407 GCA_034508575.1 Petrolisthes manimaculis
GTTTTCGCCCAATTCGACAATTTATCGAGATTATCTTGCATTTCTTTAGTTTGTGCATTAGTGAGTACTGTATTTGCAATTTTAGTGTCATCGGCAAACTTCGATATTATGCATGAGAGACCTTCATCTATGTCGTTTATGTAAACTAGGAAAAGGATTGGGCCTAAAACTGACCCTTGTGGCACCCCGCTCGTAACGCCAGTCCAATTAGATGATTTACCATTTATTACCACACGTTGTTTACGGTTTCTTAGCCAGTTCTCTATCCATCTTACGGTGGTCGCCTTGGATTCTGTGAGATTTTAATTTAGTTATTAAACGTTTATGGGGAACTTTGTCAAAGGCTTTTTGGAAATCTAGATAAATTATGTCTACTGCTTTACTCTTATCATATTCGTTAAAAATGTCATTTAAAAAGTCTAATAGATTCGTTAGGCAAGAGCGTTTATTGCGGAAACCGTGTTGAGTGTCTCTGAGTAAGTTATTTTCCTCTAAATGATATGTAAGTTTATCTCGTATGATTGTCTCTAACATTTTGCATACTACTGAGGTTAGGCTGATAGGGCGATAGTTACTAGGTAAAGATTTGCTGCCTTTTTTAAATATTGGTGTTACGTTAGCGAGCTTCCAATCATCAGGTATTGTTCCAGTGTGTAAAGAATAATTAAATAGCAGAGTCAGAGGTTTTACTATTTCGCTTTTAGCTTCCTTTATTACGCGAGAGAGAGAGAGAGAGAGAGGAAGGAAGTTAGACAAGGAGGGAAGAAAGAAGGGGAGGGGGAGGGGAGGGGAGGGGAGAGAAGGGGGAGGGGAGGGGAGGGGAGGGAGAGTGAAAGAAGTAAGGGAAGCAGAGAATGAAGGAGTCACGGAGGGAGGGAGGGAGGGAGGGGAGGGAGATGAAATGGGATGAGGGGAAGTCAGGGAGGGGAGAGGGAGGGAGGGAAGGAAGGAGTGAAGAGAGAGAGAGAGATGAAGAGTGGGGGTGGAGTGAAGTGGAGTTAGACTTACAGAGAGAGAGAGAGAGAGAGAGAGAGAGAGAGAGAGAGAGGCAGAGAGAGAGAGTGGGGGTGGAGTTAGACTTAAGGAGAGAGAGAGAGAGAGAGAGAGAGAGATAGAGATAGAGAGAGAGAGAGAAGGAGGTGAGTTGAGTATTGACCAAGACTACCATTGTTAGCAGGGGCCATTACATTGATTGTGCAACTCATGCTTTCCGCGAACCTGCCACCTCACAAAGACTCCATGTGTGTGTGTGAGAGAGAGAGAGAGAGAGAGAGAGAGATGGGGGTTTTGTGTGTGTGTGTGTGTGTTTGTGTGTGTGGTGAGAGAAAGAGAGAGAGAGAGAGAGAGAGAGATGGGGGTTTTGTGTGTGTGTTTGTGTGTGAGAGAGAGAGATGGGGGTTTTGTGTGTATGTGTGTGTGTGTTTGTGTGAGAGAGAGAGATGGGGGTTTTGTGTGTATGTGTGTGTGTGTTTTGTGAGAGAGAGAGAGATGGGGGGTTTTGTGTGTGTATGTGTCTGTGTTTGTGTGAGAGAGAGAGATGGGGGTTTTGTGTGTATGTGTGTGTTTGTGTGTGTGAGAGAGAGAGAGAGAGAGAGAGAGAGATGGGGGTTTTGTGTGTGTGTGTGTCTGTGTATGTGTGAGAGAGAGAGAGAGAGAGATGAGGTTTTGTGTGTGTATGTGTCTGTGTTTGTGTGAGAGAGAGAGATGGGGGTTTTGTGTTGTGTTTGTGTGTGTGTGTTTGTGTGTGTGAGAGAGAGAGAGATGGGGTTTTTGTGTGTATGTGTGTGAGAGAGAGAGAGAGAGATGGGGGTTTTGTGTGTGTGTGTATGTGTGTGTGTGTGTGTGAGAGAGAGAGAGAGATGGAGGTTTTGTGTGTATGTGTGTGTGTGTGTGTGTATGTGTTGTGTGTGTGTGTGTGTGTGTGTGTGTGTGTGTGTGTATGAAGGTAGTTAGTTAAAATAGTGGTCGTGGAAATAGTGAGAAAGAGAGAAATAATAATAATAATAATAATAATAATAATAATAATAATAATAATAATAATAGGAATGATAGAAGTAGTTATGGTAGGGATAATAATAGTAGTAGTAGTAGTAGTAGTGGTAGTAGTAGTGGTAGTGGTAGTAGTAGTAGTAGTAGTAGTGGTCGTAAAGTGCCCGAGTCTATCACGCATCACCGCTCTCACTCACGCATGGTATCACACACACACATACACACACACACACTCTTTCTCTCTCTCTCTCTCTCTCTCTCTCATTGCCGTCTGATTCACACGCATTTCATCACTCAATTTAAAACCTCACGCATTTTGACTTATCTTCACGCAAAATTCACGTATTCTAACTCACGCTCAAGCTAAAACTCACGCATTTTTTAACTTTCACTCACGCTAAACCTCACGCATTTTTTTTTACTAACACTCACGCTAAAACTCACGCATTTTATTTACACACTCACGCTAAAACTCGCGCATTTTTTAACTTACACTCACGCTAAACCTCACGCATTTTTTTTACTAACACTCACGCTAAAACTCACGCATTTTATTTACACTCACGCTAAAACTCACGCATTTTTAAAACTAACACTCACGCTAAACCTCACGCATTCATTCTGTCCCACCCACACTAAAAAAATCTCACGCCCATTAAAAAAATTCATTCTACCCGCTAAACACTCACGCATTCTACCCCCCCACCCACTCTCACGCATTCTGCCCCCCCCCCCCACCCTCCTCACCACCCTCCTCACGCTCAAAACCCACCACCAGTCTCACGCCGTGCCCTTGTCCTCTCACCCCCCCCCCTCCCCCCTTTCCCCCCTCCTTCCTCCCGCTTTCTCAGACCCGCCTTCTATCCCCCCCCACCCACTCCCCCCCCCTACTCACTCCCCCACCATTCGTCCCCGTTTTCTCTGTGAACAATCCCTCATAAGGACCTCTTCTCTCACTCACTCCCTCTCTCTCTCTCTCTCTCTCTCTCTCTCTCTGCCCCAACCCACCTTCCTCACTCCCTCTCTCTCCTGAAACCCTGCCCCAACCCACCTCCTCACTCCCTCTCTCTCTCTCCCTCTCCCTGCCTCACTCTCTGACTCACTCACTCCATTGCCTCATTTCTGTACCTGCCTCTCTCTCTCTTGTTCTCTCTCTCTTTCTCTCTCTCTCTTTCTCTCTCTCTCTCTCACACACTTTAGTTTACCCACCCACCTACCACCACCTACCCATTTACCTTTCCCACCTTTATTGTCATCTCCCTCCCACCTATACCCACACCTACAACTGCCCACGCCCACACCCACACATCCTCTATCTCCCCCCCACCCCCACCCCCATCCCACCCACTTATATTCACTCATACGTTAACTTACATTACATAAATAACATCATCCCTCATTATTTTCTTATTCTGCAACTCTTCTTTCTTATTAAACTCACAATTTCCACTCTTTATTATTCTCTACTCTCCACACCCATTCACACCCACCCACACCCCCACCCACCTGTTATGTATGTACCCTCCCTCTCTTCCTCTACCCACCCCACCCAACCCACCCACTCCATCAACCTGCATTCACGCTCTCCAACCCACCACCCACCCACCCACCATTCACTCTGTTTTGTATTCTTCCCCTCTCATCACATAACCCACCCACCCACCCACCCATTCTCTCTCTTCTCCCACCCACCCACCCATTCTCTCTCTTCTCCCCACCCACCCACCCATTCTCTCTCTTCTCCCCATCCACCCACCCATTCTCTCTCTTCTCCCACCCACCCACCCATTTTCCTCATTCTCCTTTTTCCTCCCACCCATTCCTACACATCCAGAATCCACACCTTTCCACCCACTCACCCACCCACCCACCCACACAGACACACATCCACACTCACCCACCCACCCACACAGACACACATCCACACCCACTGAAACACCCACCCAGACATCCACATCACCCAACTACCAGTCCACCCAGTCATACCCTCTTTCCCCACCCATCCCACCCACCCACCCAGTCACCCGTAACCAGGAGACATGACACCTGAGCCTTGTCCCCCCGTCAGCAGAAACACGCCCCCCGTCCCCCACCCCACACCCTGGCTATTCCCTGTGTCCCCTTCTGTGCCTCCTTCACTAGTTTCTCTATCTGTCTATCTCTCTCTCTATATATATATATCTATCTATCTACCTGTCTGTCTGTCTATCTATCTATCTATTTATCTGTCTGTCTATCTATCTACCTGTCTGTCTGTCTATCTATCTATCTATTTATCTGTCTGTCTATCTATCTATCTGTCTATCTATCTATCTATGTCTATATCTATCTATCTATATGCCTGTCTGTCTGTCTATCTATCTATCTATGTCTGTATATGTATCAATCTATATGCCTGTCTGTCTGTCTATCTATCTATCTATCTCGTTCTTCTGTGCCTTCTTCACTAGTTTCTCTATCTATCTATCTATCTATCTATCTATCAATGTGCCCCCCCCTCTACTGCCTTCGTGTTCTAGCCCCCCTTCCCCTACACCCCCACACCCCACACCCCTCTCTCTCTCTCTCTAGTGATGTCCTAACCCCCCCCCACCCCCCAAACCCCCCTCCCCCCCCTCCCCCCCCTACCAACCAGATGTAACCTTGAATCCCTCGTGTCTTAGTTAAGGTACATATACACACACACACACACACAAATTCACACAAATTCACACACACACACACAAATTCACACACACACACACACTCGGACAAACGGATACGCCTCTCTGACCGCAGAATAGACGAAGGACGAGGGGGGGGGGCGGGGGGGTACAAGGGGGAAGGGGTTGTGGGAGGAAGGGGGGGAGATGATATGGGAGGGGGTTGTGAGAGGAGGGGGGATTGTTGGTGGAAGGGGGGTGGGTAGGTATTGGGGGGTAAGGAGATGGTGGGAGAGGGTAGTGGGGGGGGGGGGGGGTTGTGTGTGGAGACGAGGTAAAGAAGGTAGAGTGTGTGAGGGAATGTGGAATGGGTGGGAAAAAGAGGTGTGTGTGTGTGTGTGTCCGAGTATGTGTGTGTGTATGTGTAAGTGTGTGTGTATGTGTAAGTGTGTGTGTGTCAGAGTATGTGTATGTGTGTGTGAGTATATATATAAATATGTGTGTATGTGTGAGTATATAATTATATAAATGTGTGTGTGTGTGTGTGTGTAGGCTATACGTGGAACAATACATGGCAGACTGAACATACAAGTTATAATAATAAGAGACAGATACAAGTCATGAAGGAAGGCAAGAAATTGTGGGGAAAAAATATGGAGCATATCAGAACTGTGGCAAAAACTGGACGTGTTTAGTAGGTGAAAAATAATTAAACCAGAGTTGACACTATGTAACCACCATGATTATTCAAAAGGTAAGATGTATGTATGTATGTATGTATGTATGTATGTATGATAATATTGATAATTTTATGGATATTTTACAGTACTCTCTATAATAATCACTAACCTCAATATCTAGCCTATACATTATTTTTTTCCGGGTATTTTTTGAAGTGGGCCATAGAAAGTATAGCCAGATAAAAGGCTTTGTTTACATTTGCCACCTACGTCATGGTCACCTAGGCAACCAAGAGTGACACACACATTGTAATCAGGTTTATTGTCTACTGAAGCTTATAATACTTGTTGTGTGTGTGTGTGAGAGAGAGAGAGAGAGAGAGAGAGAGAGAGAGAGAGAGAGAGAGAGAGAGAGAGAGAGAGATTACAGTGACGAAAGATGTGTAAAAGAGAGATTACAAAGTGACGAAAGACGTGTAAAGGAAGAGAGAGAGAGAGAGTAGAGTGACAAAAGATGTGTAAAGAAGAGAGACAGAGAGAGAGAGAGAGAGAGAGAGAGAGAGAGAGAGGACAAGCTGCACAATGGTTCTCATTAATACCTCTGTCACTCTCACCATCCCTCTCCCACCATCACCACCACGCCCTCTCTCTCTCTCTCTCTCTCTCTCTCTCTCTCTCTCCATAATCATCCCCTTCATCATCTCCATCTATACCTCCATCATTATCTCCAACACACAGCCCCACCACACCCTATCTCCACCATTATCTCCACCACTACACCCTATCTCCACCATTAACCACACCATTATCTCCAACACACACACACACACACACACACACACACACACACACACACACCATTTCTCATTCCCTCTGTCAATCCACTATATATACTCTCTTTCCTCCCTCCTTTCCTCCAGCATCCCATTTTCTTTCCTCCTTTCTCCCTCCCTTCCACATCCTCTTCCCTTTCCCTCCTTCCTCCTATAATTCCCTCCCTTTCCTCCCTACACTCCCACTTCCCCCCCCATCCCACTCCCCACTCACACACACACACAACACTCCCTCATCTCCCTAATCATAACAATCCCTACACTCCCTCACCTCTCATCCCTACACTCCCTCACCTCTCCCTTTTATTTTGCTACACTCCCTCTCTCTCTCCTTTATTTTCCTTCTGTACACTCCCTCACCCCTTCTTTATTTTGCTTCCCTCTCATCCCTACACTCCCCCACCTCTCATATATGCTACCCTTTTAAATCCCCCTCCCCCACCATACACCCCATAATACCCTCCCCCACCCCACCCCACCCCCAACCCTGTATATATATGTGATTCACGAAAAATTCAATATATCCCTACCCTATCCTACCCTACTCTATACCCCTACCCTACCCTCCCCTACCCTACCCTACTCTATACCCCTACCCTACCCTACCCTTCCCTTGCCTTACATCACGTGGGAGAGCTTTCATTCACCCTACAGTAATCATTTCGCTAACGTCACCCTGGGTAAGCCGGGTTTGGGGAAAGACTTAAGCCGGATTTGGGGAAAGACTGAAGCCGGGTTTGCATGGGACAAGATTTAAACCAAGTTGGGTCAAGACTTAAGCCTGGTTTGAGCATGATTTAAGCCTGGTTTGAGCATGATTTAAGTTGGGTTTGGGGAAGAGTTAATATGGGTTTTGGGGGAAAGCCTGTACGTGAAAAATTTTGGTCTACTACTAAAATATAACTGCAAAAATACTCTTCTTTTACCCGTCTGTATGTCAAATAGTGAGGATGTGGGTATTTTAAACACATGACAAACAATTTTACACACACACACACACACAAGCATTCAACACGGAGAAAAGTGAATAAATAAAAAATATATAGAAGTATCATACGGTATAAAATATAAAAATGAATAGCATGTGTGTGTGTGTATGAGTATGTGTGTGTGTAAGTGAGTGTGTGTGTGTGTGTGTGTGTGTGTGTGTGTGTGTGTGTGTGTGAGTGTGTATGAGTCTGAGTGAGTGTGTGTGTGTGTGTGTGTGTGTGTGTGTGTGTGTGTGAGTGAGTGTGTGTGTGTGTGAGTGTGAATATGTGTGTGTGTATGAGTCTGAGTGAGTGTGTGTGTGTGAGTGTGTGTGTGTGTGTGTGAGTGTGTGTGTGTGTGTGTGTGTGTATGTATGTATGTATGTATAAACCACTCCTTCCTACAGCTCCACACGAATGACTAAACCGTAACACAATACCCGGGAATAAATTTAGGGGAAAACTAGTGGAAACCAACCAGTACCCCCCCTCACCCCCCATATCACCCCCCCCTCCCCCACCCCCCATTTCACCCCCTCCCCCCCCCCAACTTTTTGTACTAAAGACTTGCCTATATCCAGTTTATTTTTTTTATTTATATATTTTTTTCACTGGACTATTGATTTTCCCGTCTGTGTGTTTTCATTCTTTTTGCTGTGCGTTTTGAAATGTCGATTTTTTTTTTTTCTTTTTTTGTTTTTGAGAGAGAGAGAGAGAGAGAGAGAGAGAGAGAGAGAGAGAGAGAGAGAGAGAGAGAGAGAGAGAGAGAGAGAGAGAGAGAGAATAATACGATATTTTTTGTTTTGTTCTTTATCAATACCGTAGCGTGTGTGTGCAATGTTAAATTTTACCTGTATGTGTGTATGTATGTGTGTATATATATTTATTTATTTAATATTTACAGAGTGCCTTTGAAATAATTGTTTGGTGATATATATTGGAGGGAGAATCGGTGTATTTTATCTTTTATAACAACAACAACAACAACAACAACTGCCACTATTACTACTACTACTACTACTACTACTACCACTACTACTACTACTACTACTACTACTACTACTACTACTACTACTACCACCACTACTACTACTAATACTACTACAACTATTACTACTACTATTACTACTACTACTACTAATAATAATACTACTACTACCACCACTACTACTACTAATACTACTACAACTATTACTTCTAATACTACTACTACTACTACTACTACCACTACTACAACAACAACAATAACACCATCTAACACTACCACCATTACAGTATTGAGAATGAGTGTAAGGCAGGGTAAGTAGGGTAGGGTAGGCAGGGTAAGGCAGGGGAGCTATAGGAGTGGGTGATGTGTTTACCCAAAGGCGTCTGACACGGTCCTAACAAAGGGGCCGTGTGGGGGGCAGGAGGGGGCGCATTGAGGGGGGGGCAGAAGGGGGCGCATTGAGAGTGGTAGGGGGGACTTGAAGCATGGAGGAGGGAAGAGGGGAAGGGGAAAAAGGGGAGTGAAGGGGGCTTAAAAAGCATGGAGGGAGGGGGGGAGGGGGAAAAGAGGGGGGGAAAGAGGAGGTTGAGGGGGGTGGGGGAAAGAAGGGGAGTGAAGGGGGACTGACGTGAGGGGTGGGGCTTACACTGTAGGGGTCGTTGAAGGGGGGGGCGGGGGGTGGGGGGCGAGGGGGTTGGAAGGGAAATTGAAGCATGAAGGAGGGGATTGATGTGGAGTGTTGGGGGGGGGGAGGGGGGGGACGCTGCGGCTGTGATGTGGGGTGGGGGAGGGGGCGGGGTGGTCAAGAGAAGATGGGGTGGGGGCTTATAGCATAGTAGGGGGGAGTTAAAAGTGGGTGGAGGGGAGGGGTAAAGAGAATAGGGGTGGGGGCTTGTATTATAGTTGTGTGTATGTGGGGGGGGGGGGGGGAGTTAAAAGTAGGTGGAGGTGGAGGGGGAGGGGGGGTTGTAGTATAGTTGTGTGTGTGTGGGGGGGGGGGGAGAGTTAAAAGTGGAGGGAGTAGGGGGAGGAGGGAAGTCAAAAGTGTGTGTGTGTGGGGGGGGAGGGAGTAGGCGGCAAGGGGGGTGTATTTGTGGGGGTGGTGGAGGGGGGGAGGTGTTAGCTGGATGCCACATACTGTACTCACCCTCTACCACCCCCACCCCCCTCCCCCCTCCACCTACAGACACCCTCCTTGTCTTCTTTTCAGACCCCCTCCCCCCCTCTCTCTCTCTCCCTCTTTTTCTCTCTCTCACTCACTCACTCACTCACTGGCCGCTCTCTTACTTTTCACTCTTTTCTCCAAAATTCTTCCATTTCTTCAAACTTCGTCTCTCTCTTTCTCTTTCTTTCTCTCTCTCTCTCTCTCTCTCTCTCTCTCTCTCTCTCTCTCTCTCTCTCTCTCTCTCTCTCTCTCTCTCTCTCTCTCTCTCTCTCTCTTTAGTATTTGGATATTAACTAATAGTGATATATTTATAACACAAACAGATTCAAACACAAAATTGTAACACACACACACACACACACACACATTCCTATTATTAGTCCACAACAGTAGCGAAGAAAAAAAACACAAAACAGATTCAAACACACACACACACACACAAATAGATTCACAAACACGAAATTTTAACACACACACACACACATACATTCTCTATAATATTCCTTCAAGTTATAATAATGATGAGTAGGTGATAGTGTGGTGATGGTGAGCGGATGAAGAAACGTAATGGTGATAATAATAATGATGATTTTGAGGTGATAATGAATGGTGATAATGACTGACTGACTGACTGGTGGTGTTTGTGATGATAATGATGTTTTTGAGGTGACAATGTGATGATAATGATGATGATTTTGAGGTGATAATGTAATGATTATGAATGACTGACTGATGGTGATGATAATGATGATTTTGAGGTGATAATGTAATGTTTATGAATGACTGATTGATGGTGATGATAATGATGATGATATGATAATGAATGATTAACTAACTTATCACCATCACCATCTCTCTCTCTCCTCAAACTAACCAACAAACAAACTAACAACATTTCTGTAGTTGCTGCTCTCCATATCTCCCCCTCCATCCCTCCTTCCCTCCTCCCTTCCCCCTCCACACCCTCTCCTTCCCTCCCTTCCCCCTTCCCCACCCCCACACAATCTTTCTATAACTATCCACACCTCCCCCCTCCCCTCCCCTCCCCCACCCCCACACACACAATCTTGCTATACCTATCCATACCTCCCCCTCCCTCTTTCCTTCCCTACGTTCCCCCTCCCCACCCTCCTTCTTTCCCTCCCCCCACCCTCCCCAAACACAATCTTGCTATACCTATCCATACCTCCCCCCCTCCCTCTTTCCTTTTCCATTCCTCCACCCCCCACCCCCACCCCTACCCCTTGGGACAGCTTTGTGGGGTGATTCTTTCTCTTCTCTCTTTCTTCCCTCCACACGCCGGCTTTTCCAAATACCGTAGAGAGAAAGAGAGAGAGAGGGGGAGGAAGGAAGGGAGGGACGGACGGATGGACTTGAGGGAGGGAGGCATCAACAAGAGAGAAGAGAGAGACTTGGAGAGGGAGGGAAAGCGGACACGAACTCAAGGGGAGAGGGGCAGGGATGATGAGGGAGGGTGAGTGAGAGGGAGGGGATGGATAAGGTGGCAGGCAGGCAGGCATCATGGAGGGAGGGAGGGAGGGAGGGTTGGGCTGGGTGTGAGTTAGCCAGGGAGGGACTAGGGAAGGACTAGGGAGGTATGTTGGTAGGTTAGGTTGGTAGGTTGGGAGGAAGGAAGGCCTCGCGGTCAACTCTACCATTGCCACACAAAGTTCTTTATTACTGCCGTCCTGTAATATACTCTGAAATAGCTTATACCTGACCCTGCCCCTCACACACACACACACACACACACGCTGGTCCCTTCCTGCCCCTGCCCCTCACACACACACACACACACACACACGCTGGTCCCTTCCTGCCCCTGCCCCTCACACACACACACACACGCTGGTCCCTTCCTGCCCCTGCCCCTCACACACACACACACACACACGCTGGTCCCTTCCTGCCCCTGCCCCTCACACACACACACGCTGGTCCCTTCCTGCCCCTGCCCCTCACACACACACACACGCTGGTCCCTTCCTGCCCCTGCCCCTCACACACACACACACACACACGCTGGTCCCTTCCTGCCCCTGCCCCTCACACACACACACACACGCTGGTCCCTTCCTGCCCCTGCCCCTCACACACACACACACACACTGGTCCCTTCCTGCCCCTGCCCCTCACACACACACACACACGCTGGTCCCTTCCTGCCCCTATATATATAATTATGTGTGTCGTATTCCTAGTGTGACTCTTTGGGTTGTCTCGTACTGTATATCCTTCATGTAGCCTAATATATCCTTCATGTAGCCTAATATAACCTTCATGTAGCCTAATATATCCTTCATGTAGCCTAATATATCCGTTTGTACAGTCACGGTCAATAGTCCTGCAACAACTTCCAATATGATGGCCTCGAAAAATGATCCGAATCTATAGCTGTTGGAGTTTGCAATAGTGCTTCATTAGATTCACTCATGGCTCCCTTGTATTCACTCGGTTGTACACGACTTTTGACCATGACTGTACATCCAAATATATCTTTCATATATACCCAAATATATCCTTCGTACATCCAAATATATCTTTCATATATACTCAAATATATCCTTCGTACATCCAAATATATCCTTCGTTTAACCTAATAATTATCCCTCACCTAACATGACCTAAAAATGAACCAAACTAAGTCAGTTACAACCTGGCCTAACTTTATGTCATAGTACCCACATCAAGTTGACCCCAAGCCGATCAAAGAAGCTTCCTCCCTACCCTAACCCTGCCTTACTCAACCCTACCCTACCCTACCCTACCCTACCCTACCCTAGTCCACCCCACCCTACCCTAACCGTACACATTTTTTGCTGCAAGATAACGTTGACGCCGCTGAAATTCTGTTGCCCATTTTTTTGTCTTCCGTTGCTCCGTTTTTTGTCGATTGTTGACCAGAGAGAGAGAGAGAGAGAGAGAGAGAGAGAGAGAGAGAGAGAGAGAGAGAGAGAAGATATATAGCATAAATTAAACCCTTATACAAATCTACATATTGTAAAGATATAAATAGATATATGGACTGATTGACTAACTAACTGACTAACTGACTTATTTATACATACATATATATGTATATAATAATCAAACGTATAAATTATATAATACAATCCAGAACAAATCACATTAAAAAGTACACAACTATAGTTATACATTATATTTACTTATCTGCAACTTATAAACAAACTTATAAACATATTGTAAACATATATTAATTATACTTATCTGCAACTTAAAAACTTAACAAACTTATGAACATACACTTACTTATCTTCAATTTATAAACAAACAGACTTGTAAACGTAATTATACTTATCTGTAACTCATAAAAAACACTGCAGTGAATATTTACTTATTTTCAAATTTTATATAAACAAACACTGAACATAATTATACTTATCAGCAACTAATAAACAAACATAACAGTGTACATATACGCATCGGAAACTTATATAAACAAAGGCAAATCGTGTATAATAATAAGCCACGATATAAGCCTAATAATTTCTAAGGTCACATTACTTATTATTAGAAACGAAACGGTGCACTTTCCCCAACACACACACACACACACACACACACACACACACAATAAAAAATAGAACAACACTGGGAACCTAAGAAGGCCCCAAGACAGATCAAAATGTCAGAATGCTTCCTCCTCTTACTTCTTCTCTCTGCCTTTGCCTTGTCTCGCCTTGCCTTGCCTTGTGTTGTGTTATGTTGTGTTGTGTGGTTGTGGCAATATTATGACTTGGGAGTGTAAAAAGTGCCGCTATTTGAACAACACGGCTTCCAATTAAGAAATATTGAGAACAAGAATGACTTTGAGGACCATGAGGGATATTTTTTTGGATGTGTGTGTCTATGTGTGTGGAGAGAGAGGGTGTGTGTGTGTAGTGATAGGGTGTGTGTGTGTAGAGAGAGAGTGTGTTTGTGTGTGTGTGTGTGTGTGGAGATAGAGGAATAGGTATGAATTAAATTCACCCATAATGTATAAGAAATTATATAAGTAAACAAAATTAATAAAAACATAGCTCTCTGAAACTCTGTAAATAAACACAAAAACAACAAACACAAGTAAACAAAGGGTGACAAATAAGAAGGAAAGGGAAGGGAAGGGAAGGGGGTTACCAATTTATTTCTACCTTCTTTGATAGCGACGTCGTTGAAGGAAAATGGGAAGGGGAGGGTAAGGGGGGGAGGGGTCAGACTAGGCTAGAGAAGGTTGATGGAAGGGGAAGGGGGAGGGGGAAGGGGAAGGGGGAGGGGGAAGGGAATGGTTGGTTACTACAGCTAAAGAGAAGAAGGTTGATGGAAGGAAAGCCTGAGGAGGTGTAGGGCAGGACAGCTAAGATTTGGGTGGGTCGGAAGGGATGGAGGAAGGGAGAGAAGGTAGGAAGGGTGGTATGGATAGGGAGAGAATGAGGTAGGTTTGGGTAGCAAGGGACAGAAGGAGGCAGGGCTGGGTAGGAAGGGACAGAAGGTAGGTATGGTTAGGAAAGGAAAGAAAGAGATAACTATATGGGTAGGAAGGCCTCTCTCTCTCTCTCTCTTTCTCTCTCTCTCTCTCTCTCTCTCTCTCTCTCTCTCTCTCTCTACAAGGGTGGTGGAGGGAGTCATAAATTAGGGTTGGTATTGTTTAGGGTGAATTACAGAGTTACTGATTCCTCTCTAAACTATTTAGCTACGAAACAGAACACCTATTTGTTTTATCAGTGCAGTCTGTTTCGTGGCATAGATGGGAGGAATCAGTAGTAGTCTTCTAATTAGTCCACAAAATGTTTACGTTGGTGGACGTGAAATAGGTTTGTTTGATTGTTTGTTTGTTTGTTTGTTTCAATTTATCCAGGTGAAAATGTACCGATATCCTTCTAAGTAAGGGGATAATTCACTTTTTGTTACATTGGAGTGTCATGATTCCTCCAAAGTATGCTAGGATACAGAACCCAATGAACAAACATAATGGTGTACTGTTGCTTGGAATAATTTGAAGGAATCGGTTGCTCCAGATTTACCAAAATATAATACTGCACTTGCACCTTAATTAATATGATCTTAGATTTTTATGTTTAGCGTATTATTCCAGTGATGATAATTATGAGACAGATAACAAGCCTAGGCTACCTAGATTTGTAAAGAGTTTGGTGTGTAATTTGTCTTGGATTGAATTATATATATTTACTGAAAAAGCAGAGAAACTTAAAATGACAACCGGTTTATTTTCACCTGGTAAATAAAAGTAAATAAATGGAGTATAATATATAAATGTGTTAGTGTGAGGTTTGAGTATATAGATAGGTAGACGTGGGGTTTGGGTATAAAGGTAGGTAGGCGTGGGGTTGGGTAAATAAATAGGTAGGCTTGGGTAAATAGATAGGGAGGAGTGGGGGTTGGGTAAATAGGTAGGGGTGGGGGGGTTTGGGTAAATAGGTAGGTAGGCGTGGGGGTTGGGTATAGTCTATAAATAGGTAGGCGTGGGTAAATAGATAGGTAGGCGTGGGGTGGCGTGGGGTTGGGTTGGGTAACGGACTGGTGACAAGGGTCGATGGTCAGGAAATACCTTGGGGTAGCCAGGTCAGCACACACACACACACACACACACACACCATTCCCTCCCTCCTCGCTTAGCACATGTGGTGGATTACAGGCCTCACACACACATACACACACACACACACACACACATGGACTCTTTCTTTTCGATCACAGAGACATATACTGTATTGGTCCATACATACCCTTTTCTACACACACACACACACACACACACCATCCTCTTTACACACAACTTCACGCCTATCCCTCCTATTACACACACTCCCGTACGCACTCAAATTCACAGCTATCCCTCCCTCTACACACACACACATCTGGCCTCTCCTCGGAAACATACAGTGAGTGAATGCTTAGGCTACAATGTGGTCACCTCCTCCCCTATCCCCTTCCTTCCTTCCTTCCCTTCTAGTCCCTCCCTTGTCACCGTCACCTCTCCCTCACCCTACCCATTTCACTCTTCATAGAACCGGAAAATATACGAAACCTTTAGCTCAGTATGTTCAGCTTTGAGTAATATATATAAAAAAAAGTTCTATAAATATACTTGCATCTCGTGTGGTAATTTTGTTGTTGTTAATCTCTCGTACCCATACTCGTTAAATTCTCAAATAAGTTTCTATATGTGAGTTTTAACTTAAGTGTGGAATGGTTATAATATACATTGAAGGTATCTTTCTATGTTTAAAAGTTGTGGCAAGCATACATAGCCTACAGCCTGTGCCCAAAGTTGAAACATAATATTAAAATTAAGGACTGAAACAACCAATGGCCATATTATTTATACACAAATTTGTTTACATAACGGCATTATTTAAGCATACATTAAAGTAGTCTATACATTTATATTTACCGTTACATTGTTTATAATAATGTGTATATCGGGAAGTTATGTGAAAGACCTATCACGGTATTGTTTACAGACGGTTGATTAGGCCTAGTTTAGGCTAGTTAGGCTATTCAATCCCTTTCTCCCATTCGACACTCCAACTATTTTATTTACAGTACTGTACAAGGAGCTTTATTTTGTTTATAATAATAATGTGTGTATCGGGAAGTTATGTAACGAGCTTATCACGGCATTGTTGACAGACTGTTCATTAGTTTAGTTAGGCTATTCAATCCCTTACTCTGATGCGACACTTCAACACTATTATTTTATTTATAGTAGTGTACAAGTAGCTTTATTTTGTTTATAATAATAATGTGTGTATCGGGAAGTTATGTGACGAGCTTATCACGGCATTGTTGACCGAGTGATGATGGGTTTAGTTATGCGTGGCTCTGAAATCCATGCATGTTTATTACGTCAGCGTCCGAGTTCAAAGCCCAGGTCCGCTTTGCAGTGCAGCCAATATCGCCACTATATGATATCTTGAATAAAATCTGACGCAGAGTTGGTAATTCACGCCACAGGGTTTGCAAACACGGCAAATTACACTGGTCATCCGAATCAACTACAATGAAAAAAGTACAATATTATGCAGCATGTTTTGTTCAACATAATCATACTTGTAAATTTAACACGATAGCATTACTGGTGTTGGTGTATAATGATTAGGGAAATGGATATATACTGGTTATACATGTATAATATCAGTAACAATAAGTGATACAAGGGGATATATTCAACCAATTAAGAAAACACTATATAATATTTTAATTAAAATTGTTCATACCGGGAATCGTGTCACATTGATTAAAATAAACTGTATCGAATCCTAAATGAGATACCGGACTTCAATGTGTATGTAGCTCGGATGGTTCAAAAGAGATTCATTCTGTTGGTTCGTACGTTATCTCATCAAGGCACTGTGAATTGATGCTGGGATTAACATACAATAGTTAAGTTGTTCATATATATTTTTGATACTGGTTAGTTGTCGTGTGGAGAGGCAAGAGCTGAGGCACTATCCTGAAGCCTTAGCCACTTTGTTGAAGGTAACGGATCTGGTAGGATTGTAGTATCTCGCTACGCTAGGCTACTCCTTCACCAGTTCTAATCCATGGCCATTTATATTAATTTGGTCTTATTCTGATTGTGTGTTGGTGGGATATACAACACTTAGTCTATTGCCTATTCCTATCGATGCATCTGGCTGTTCATTATTCAATCTCCACCACCATAGGATCAACAAACTCTGAACAAAGGTGGACATACGTTTCATTGTTCTGTCATCATCTTCTGGTACAGTATGTATATTATGATTCATGTTGGGCCTGGGATTAGGACAGAACTATTTGCTTCCAGTGTATAAGTTTCCTAAATTTCGAGATATTATATCATATTTTTCGCAGGTTAGGTGGAAAATCTCGTACTCTGAAAATTCAAGTACTCTACAACGACAAAATAGTAACTCAATAACTTCATATTTATATAGCCTACTGTTCCTGCACCTACATTGGTCCTATAATCAATAGAGAATACAAAGGAACTCGTAAAGTTAAATAAATAATGTGCAAGACGGTATTACTCTTGGCCTTCTCCCACACTCCACACAGTTACGTCAGATATTGTACATTAATCACTTTTGAGAGAAGTTACATGGGGAACTTACCTTACCTGAGGGGCGTTGCGTAGTGTAAGCCTGTGTGTATGTGTTTACCACCATGACACTGCAGACTTCATTATCGTCATTGCAAGTGAGGCAACTATTCCCAACACATCTATTCTGCTGAAGGGAAACTCTTAATCTGTTGTGGGCAAATTGGAGATTACTTAGCCCTCCCAACTCTGCTATCAAAAGCATTCCATAGTGACATACGGAGGGGATTTTGTTTCCTGGTTGGCCTAGTTTGGAGGAATTAGTAGCCCTCCAGGTTTCCACAGTCTGTCACTCATTTTATAAACAGTACGCCGATGTGTGGGAAAAAATAAGTGTCTCTCAAGCTAGAAAAGCCATTATTTATCATCTACTGCTGTTGTTATCCACTCTATAAATATTCTTGTATATATTCCATTTAGTAACTGTCACGCTTACATTCCAAAATAGTCCGAATATTGATAATAACAAAGTTGTGTGAACACTAAAATAATAATTGTTAGAAACTCTGCGGCGATAACTACCCGGATGTAAACAAAACATTCGAGGATGGGAAACATTTAGTATATAATTATGTATTTGTTTTTCTTATTTCAATTACTACCACTAGTATTCTAAATTTGACTCGTTAAAATATAACTAATGTTTTGTGTACATAAATCACTAAAATTATTATCCGACACCAACACATTTCTTGAATAAAATCACAAAAATTCTACCACAATTTATATTAATAAATCGAGCCCATCAACAGGATTTTTTATTGATTTATTATATTATGCATTAAAATTATATAGTAAAAAAGATAAATTAGATAATATACATATTTGATTATTTACACGGTATATGATAGAAATAATTATTGTCATGTTAATTTATTGATATGGTGGCATCAGAATCATAAATAAATCAGCTGTTGACGGTATTCAGAGGTGAGTGGATGTGTTGCTTGACTTCCTTCATTTTCGTGTGGTTTGATGTTTGTCTTCATTCCACACTCCACTACTGCTTGCTTGGAAACAGGTGTGGTGTGTGGCTTTGTCCTCGATAATCTAAGCATATCGGGGTAAGTATAGTTCGGATGTAAGTAAGTTATTTCAGAGGGTTTTGTTATGATGACAGAATTAACTTGAAAGTATATAATAAGATTTCCTCAGCTCGATCTTTTTGTCTTTGTTTATAGTCTATTTTTTTTCATTTCCTTCTCTGCCTCCAGCCTAACTTGGTACTGGTATATTACAATTATTATTATTATGTACAGTACAACCATTATTCCATTTCCTCCTCGTATTGCACTCGTATGACCTGAGTAGTTAACTTAGACTATTCAAGTGAAGAATGACTGGGAAATGGGAATATTAGCTTTACATGAGTCAACTGCACAAGGATGTTGACATGATGTAAACTTCCACTGACCTTCCGTTGTAGAAGAAAACCCAATGCCTGTTGTCTCAGTCATTGTGGATTGGGGTCTCTCAAGGGTATAATATATTGACTGAAAAACATATTGAAATGCCTAGACGTCACAGTATTATTTTAGTTAATAGGTTATGCATATAGGATTACACTTGTTTAATATTGCGACGCGTAATAATACGGTTCATGGTAGTGTTGTCTGTTTATAAAAGCTGGTGTTAAGGTATATACTTAAGTTACTTAAATATAGTGTAGGATAACAGTAGAGATGGTGATTGTATCGTTACCTCCTCACTAGGAAATACTTAACATACTCTGTCAATGCTAAGTCTTGGAAACGCTTATCATAAACACTTATGGTAAAGGGAAAATGTTGTCTTTAGGATAGTAGTGAGTTTGAGAATAGTAAAGTAATAGTTGAGATATAAGGAGTGTAGTTGGGAAAGATTACGTGGTCAATACAGGCTTACAGTTATGTGTCATGGCTCGGGGTGAATCATTCCTTTTCCCACTAACATTTTATTTAACAGACTGACTTAATTAACGTCTTCAAAGTATAGTGATGTACGGTGGTGCCGGATAGTCATAAAGTACGGCAAGGAGAGTCATGGTGGAGGAAGGAGAGTGATGGCGGTAGCAAGGTTCCCACAGTTACAATTGGTGCGCAAGGCAGGGGTGGTAGTGGTAGTGGTGAGGTTGGTGGTAGTGGTGGTGGGGGCACCCTCGTACCCGTGCAGCGTGTGATTAAGCATCCCCCTGATCAATATTGCAGGCTCTGAGTTGGGGATGTCTGAGCTTGCTGTCTTTGTTTCTCTACACAAAAAAGCGGGGGTCGGGAGGAGGGGATGAGAGGGTCTGCTGCTGCTGCTAGCGCGGTTGAAGAGCGCGAGAGTGAAGGAGGGAGGGGGACTGAGGGAGAGAGAAGTAGGTGGGGTAATAGTGGCTGGGGGGGAAGTGCCAGGGTAATAGGGGAGGGGAGGGAAGGAGGGAGAGAGAGTGTCAGGGTAAGAGAGAGAGAAAGAGAGCAGGAGGAGGAGGAGGAGGAGGAGGGTGTTAAACAGGGGAGACTGATGCTTTCCATTGTCAACTTCTGGGGGTCTCTCACTACTGCTGGTGTGGTTGTGAGGCCGCGGGTGCTCTCAAAAGCTCCACCTCTTAGTACATTTGTCGTAGTGCCCATTTTCCCGCGGCTTTTGTTTGTTTTCGTGTTGGTGCTGCTTTTGTAGTCCTGTCTGGTGTATATATTGACAGACTTTTGCTCTTTGTCGGCATAATTGGCATCTGTTTGAACTCGTTTTCCCAGAGTAACAATGGTTTATGTGGCAGACTTTGACGTCGTGTCCACCACCAGATCAATATACTGTAATCTTGAGCTTCAACCTTGGTTAGTGTTACCACCAAGACTTTCTCTTTTCATTCACTTTCTTTGTCCCGGATTTTATTTTTCTCCCCCCCCCCCCCTCTCCCCATTCTCTCCTGACAAGTTGGCTCGAGTTTGAAGGTTGTCATTGCACATACACTGGGTAGTGTTAGGTTGCTTCCTTTTATAACCTTACTTTGGGCAACATGCTTGTGGAACGCAGCATGGAAGGGATATTCAGTATTTTCATTTTTCACTTACTTAAAAGACTTGTTTCGCTTATATTCGCCAAACTATCTCTTGGACCATGAAATCGGTGAGTTATGTGTTTCTCTCTCTCTTAAACACCAGAGAGAGGGAGAGCAGAGAGCACTTGGTGTAGTGATTGTGATCAGTTTTCCCAGGGTCCAGGAGGTAGCAGGGCAGGAGGGAGGGAGGGAGGGAGGGGCAGCAATGTGTGCTTTGTTCTCTGAAGTGGCAGGGGTGGGATGCATAAAGGGAACCAGATTATTAGAGCGGGAACCAAGCTTTAGTCTACACACACACACACCTTTTTTTATTTGTTCATCTTGTTTCTCAGTCTTGCTATTTTCTGCATAGGCTATGCTCATCTATCATTCCATGATATGGTCCAGTTAATATCCTTTAATTAAAGCATTATGAAATATTCACAACCCAACCATTAATTTCTTTGCAGAGATTGTTGAATTTTCTGTATGTTCATGCTCCATAGCCTATATTGTTTGTATTATGACACAGTTTTGGAACCGTTTGGTCTCTTGATAGATCTACCATACATGCCTCTCATATAGAATTAATATTAGCCTGAATTAGGCCTAAACATTCTATTTACTGTACAGTAATTATTAAAAGTCATGCTCTTTACCACAACTTTCTTATGATAGACCAACTGTATGTTTGCCTTATCAGATTGCATCATAAGGCACCAGACTGTTGCAATGGTTGTGTTCTCACCTCAACACTTACTTGGTCTGGGTATGAGGATTATTATTGTATGCAAATTGTGTGGAAAGATATACTGTAACACCCTCTTGTAATATCAGCATTGGGTACATGACCTAGATGGTACAGTACCATTCCATACCACCTCTAATAGGCTGCTTTTAGGTCTGACTAACTATAAATAACATACCGGTACTACCATTATATTACCAGACAGTGATTATCACAACAAAATGTTTGAGGGTGTGGTATTGCCTGGGTTATACCACACCACTTTATTTCCTGTACGGCCCAGGCCGGAGGGAGTGGAGGGTGGGGAGAGAGCCTTCTACTTTGCTATCCTTATCTACGACTATCACTGGGGAGAAATTCATTCTCCACCAGTAACCTTCTAATCAGATCACCCCGTGTGGACCGTAAGGTCTGTTGTGGTCTGTGATTCTATGTAACTCTATGTAACTCAAAATACTGTACAGTGTTTTACTGTTACTGCATATATTTCAATATTGTATTCAGAGTTTCTAACATTACAGGACTTAAACTGATGCAATACTGTATGAAGATTAACATACTTTTTGCTACCAGTTTTCTTCTGTCAAAGGGAGTGTAACAGGAGGTGGAGACTGGAGAAGTGGTTGGAAAATGTGATGATGTGACGGAGGAAGTATAACAGGGAGTATGGTAGGACTGGATAGGGTGTTTTTTTGACTTGTGGAGGAGGTAACTAAGTGAGAAAGGAAGTGTAATAGTGTGGCAAGAGAGTAATAAATAGGGTGTGGTGTGATAGGAGTAGAGGAGGTAGCTGTGCTGAGGGGCAGGGGTGACAGCCAATGGTGGAAGAATGGGTGGCAAGGTGCTTGTGATCATCAGTAATTGTGGGAAAGCTGGTTCTGTGTAACCCGGACACACGGCTCCTTCCAGCTGCCTTGTCTCATACATTATCATCATCATCATCATCGTCATCATCATCATCTTTATCTTTAGATATTTTATTGATATTTTTTCCTTCAGGTCATTTTAAAATTGTGTATTCCAGTTTATTGTATATATTACAGTGTAAAGTTTTGGTACTACAGTAGTAGAGTTTTACAATGCAGGAAGTACTGCTTATTTGTACAATACTGTATATACTTTTGATATACAGTTGGCGGCAGAAGTCCTGTCGCCTCACCTGCTTCACCGAGACAGGCTGTGTTCATGGACTCAAACGAGTGTAAAGTGTAGAAAAACATCTTATACTCTCGAGTCTATGAATATCGCGTGCCTCAGTGAAGCAAGTGAGGCTACAGGACTTTTGCCGCTGACTGTACAGTATTGTTGCTGATATAAAAGGTCTGTACAGTATTATTCTCTTGCCCATCGGGGTAAAACATGATGACTGTATATTTTGGTATTGTGATAAAATATGTACTGTTCATGAGGTACCATCATGTACAGTATAATACATATTTTTATCTGGTGTTTGTAACTGTTCAAGTTTTTGTTATGTTTTAGTAAGTTGTTGCAGTACTGTATATCTAATGTTTACTTTTGTTTTACAGGTACATCAGGTCTTGCCACCCTGACATATGAACATACATGGATGAGTTGGTCATTGAAAAGCTGGGAAAGGCTGTTAATGGGTAAGTTACATCCAAATTAAGTTATAGTTCAAACTAAGATAGAGTAAGACATAAATTAATTTTCTTCAGGCAACTTCAATTAATGTTAATCATAATGCAAAACATTCTATCCTCAATTTCTTATTTATTAAACAGTTTCTCATTATCATTCAGGTCTCTTAATTCCATACCTAAATAATATACAGTACAGTATGTTAAATCATATCCTATTAAGAAAATATAAATCTGTCAATACTCCATGGTTGCATTTTGATATTCATTCTATAGTTCTAAGTCAAATAACTATTACTTTTAATAATACAGTTTTTATTTGTGTCCTTGGTAGAATGTAGAAATAAATGTTGATAAATACCTGACATACAGTAATGAGGATATCCCTAACATTCGTAAATACTCTTGATAATTAATGTGAGAAAATATATATGGTATAATATCTTGATGACAAAGGGCCATATTCAGGAACAGTATATTGGTAACCCTGTTGTTTCTATTGTGTGATGAATGTGTTTGGTTATTGTATAGTACTGATATCAACAGTTGTCCAGTTATACAGTACAGTACTGTACTGGCAATATGACGATTATAGTCATTCCACATCAATGTACAAATTACATGGCAAATAATATTAGATTACAATTCTAGTCCTATTTATTCATATTGTACGTTAGAATGATTTTGCAGTACTGTTTTGGCATACAGTGCAATACAGTTCAGGTACATGTATTCTATTATCACATTGGGTTACTGTACTTAATTCAGAATGAAAATGAGAAACTCCCAGTGGTAGCAACAACATAGTATTTTTTTAAATATTTTCTTAAACTTTCTTGTCAGTGATTTTGGCAATGCATTGAGAATCACTTAACCCTGACCTAACATTGAATGTGAGCACCAGACTCTGAATCTGTGTCTACACAACACCATTCTTGAATATGGCCCCAGGATATTATAATACTGTAACTAGCAAGTACGTTCCTTCCTGTCTTGACCATTGACCTGATGTGTTTGTCTTCCTTCGTGTGCCAAGGAACAGGTTGCCAGAGATAATAACTGGTATGTAATTGGCTGTGTGAGAGACCCTGACTTGATCACTTTCTGTAAACTTTGACTTTTTTCCATTATATATATATATTATATATACATTATTTTTTATGCACCATGGAAGGAACTTCTTGTCTTTCCCATTTTTTTTTTGCCTGGGTCAACCATTTTATTATTATTATTGCTGTTACTTTACTTCGTGTAAAATGAAAGCCTATAATTTTTCTTGCCCAGCCAGTGAGTACAGTAGCGGTTACACTTGGGGTCTGTTGTATTGTATGGTTTGGAGGAATTGGTTATATCCTCCATTCCTTCAAATCTCCCACAACTGGTACCCAATTTATTCTAGTCTTCCACTCTTCCATTCTGTCACCCCTTTCATATAACACAAAAATCATATAACAAAAAATATACTCTATATACATTTGACAAGTGACAAGCTTTAACAAATCTGTAATTGTTTATGTTATATGAAATAGTGAAACATGCAGTACAAAGAGATACCAAACTTATTTAATGTGCTATTTTATTTTATAAGATGTTAGCAAATTTCAACTGATTCTACTAATCTTTACTATAGTAAATTTTAATAAAATTGGGAGAAATATAGGGAAGTTGGGGAGTACAGGAGCCTCCAAACTATACAATGAAACAGATCCACAAAGTTAAGCAAATATAAATTGTTGATACATGAACTTCCAAACTGTACAACAAAACAAACTCACAAAGTTTTGACTGAGAAATGGTTCATCCAGCGCTCCGTATTTTACCATACTTGGCCAAATGTTTTGACTGCTCTGTTTACTGACATTTGATGCACGGTGTGTTTTTGCAACAGGGTTTGTAGCTTCTTTGGCTCATATATGTTTTTTTATACCACTAATAACTTAACATTTTCTCTGGTTTGTCTTAATAAATTTTTTACATTGCTCTCTTGGGAGCATTGCTGTGTGAGTTTCTAACAGCATATCTAAAAGTTACTTCTCAGGGATGGGTCAGGATTTCTCATTAAATTTGTATTTCAATTCCATTGGATTATCAGTATGATTGTTTCTTCAATCAAATTATTAATGTTCCATCTTTCTTTTGAATTTGCCATGTTTACTTCTTATTTCAATGTCCCCTGCAAGGGTTTAGGAATGGAGATATTTTCCATCGTAGGCACAAGCTTGTGATAAGCTTAGCATCATGATATTTTTCCATGTTTCCACCATCTTTGGTACTTTGCACTATTTGTATATAATTCACTCTTCTCTGCACTCCACTACACAACACGTATTGGTGAGTACAGAGTGGCTGGTGCCTGAGTGGCCGTAGTACAACAGACAGGGTTATCTTTGTGTCTTCATCAGTATATCTATCAGATGAAGTCCTTCCTTGTGTGTTCAGAAGGTAGAGGTAGGTGTTAGGACGTGTTGAGGGTAAAGGTGTGAGCTAGAGTGAGACAACAGTTAGTACGGGTGAGTACACTACACAATGGTACAGTACAGAGTGAGTGTGATGTATGTGTGCAGTGGTTGTTAGTTGTTATTCTGGCTGTTACAGTGGAGAGAATGGGACGAGTGGTGCCCCATCACAGACGGACCTGCTCAAGCTGCTGGCCAGTGGGAGCGCCGGGGCCCTAGGGGGGTGCCATGGAGGCCTGGGTGGCCTGGGAAGCCTGGCGGCGGCAGCACAAGCACGCCAGAACGGCAATATAATGCGTTCTTATGAGGCACTCATTGCTCAAGGTCCGCCTGCTGCCCGTCTGGCACCTCAGGCCGTGGCTCTGCCCGGACCCACACGCCGACGTAAGAAGAAGAGGCGAAGGCAACCAGACATGCCCAAAAAGGCATGCACACCATTCATGCATTTCTGTGCATACTTTAAACGAAAGTTGATGGAGGAAGGTAAAGAGTTCCCACAGTTTGCTGACTTTGGTAAAAGAGCAGGAGAGTTGTGGAGGAATATGGGTGATCAAGAGAAACAAAAATTTGTTGAGCTCTCCGAGCAAGATCGTCAAAGATATATTAAAGACATGAAGGAGTATGAGGAGAGGAAGTTGGCTGAAAAGGAGCGAGAACGAGAGCTACAGCAACAGAGAGAGAAGGAACTACAAGTTTTACGAGAGAAAGAACTGGAAAAATTACAAAAGCAACAGCGAGAGCAGATGGAACATCAACAGAAGCAGATGGAACAACACCAGAAGCATCACCAGAGCCAGAGTGCAGGGATGCTGAACTTGTTAAATCCACTTAACCCTTTGAGTCCATTAATGATTGCAGCTATGAATCAATCCCTGATGCAGACAATGCTAACCAACCCTGACCTTGTAAAGTCAGTGTACTCTGAGGCCGCTCGTAACTATTATGTTGAAGCCATGAAGAACATCTACCAGAGTGCCAGTAGCCAGGCCAATGGTGGCAATGGTACAGTGACAGTCAGTAGCAGTGGTAGCAGTCATGGTACTCTTGGTGATCATCACCAACAACAACAGCAACAACAACAACACCAACAGCAGTCCATCACCCCCTCCCCCCTGGGTGCCCTGGGTATGAACATCAATTTGCTCTCACTGCTCAACTCTGGGCAACTGTCAGCTGTACCTGCCACGACCCCCACCTCCACCATCACTTCCTCTGTCGTCAAGACTTCCTCCACCCACCACAAGGCACCCCCTTCCCCCCTCCTTAGCAGTTCCACCAGCCTGGCTTCGGCCGCCCTCGACCTCTCAGCGGCCCGGCCCACAGAGAGCAAAGGTGCCTGTTGTAGTGATGAAGGTAACCTTTATAGATTGTCAGTATAGAGGCAGCATGATATGACCTTATAATACTGACAAGTGTTAGCATGATAATGGTGATGGTAGGTAGCATGATGCCTTCTCACAACACCATTCCTATTAATGGTTATGGTGGTATGATGATGGCGGTAGTAGGCAATGGTTTAGCATGTTACCCCTGCTACATCACCCTGCCTTATAATAGTGGCAGTGGTATAGCATGTTACCCCTGCCACATCACCCTGCCTTATAATAATGGCAGTGGCAGGTGGTATATTACCCTGCCTTATAATAATGGTGGTGGCAGCATAACAACACACCATTACACACTGGGACATTATAAACAAACATTTTATAATTCCTGACCTGTCCCTTTAAATATTTTGGTGCATGCTTTTTTTGCTCATAATATTTGAATTTACTTTGTTTTTATTATAATTTTTACATTATAATATTGCATGCCTTTATGGTTTACCAGTAGTTGGGCTGAAATTCATTAATTTCTTTTCTTTTTCAGAACACTTCTAGATACATAAAAGGCTGTGTAGTAGATTTCACAAAGGTAATTATATAAACTAAAAATCTGGCACAATGAAAAAGATACAGTACAGTATACATAAAGCTGTATTACAAATACTGTAAATTTAAAGACTTGAGGAACAGAGCATGAATTCCAATATTTACTGTCAACAAGATAACCAACCTATATGACCGTCACATTAAATAATAAATGCAGTACAGTACGGTAATTAGATTATAAGTAAATAAGAAAAGAAAATAGATAATACATACAGTAATAGTAGAGTAATTAGCTTATAAATAATTAGCCTAATAGTTACATAAGAATTAGGTTACTAGTACCATAATTAAATAGTAATATAAATAGTAAGCACATGTGTTACAAAAATAGTAAAGATAATAATTCATATAAATACAGTTATGTATGTATGTATGTACAGTACAACGGTTGGTATGCAAGAACATTTATAGTGTTAACGATGGTGTGGTACCAATACCATGACCACCACCACTACATACACAAACAACACAGCCATCGTACACACTATCGTATATACCACCAATGTTGTTGTATATGACCCTATGAGCCATATTCAAGAACATCCATGGTGTATGCGATGTCATGGTAACAGTACGATGGTTATATTCAAGAACATCCATGGTTTATACGATGGTTATATTCAAAAACATCCATGGTGTATACGATGCCTCTATTCTAGAACATCCATGGTGTATACGATGGTTATATTCAAGAACATCCATGGTGTATACGATGGTTATATTTAAGAACATCCATGGTGTATACGATGGTTATATTTAAGAACATCCATGGTGTATACGATGCCTGTGTTTGTTTATTTGTTTATGAAGGAGTGGTGGTGGTGGTCATAGTATTGGTACTACACCATCGTATACACTATAAACAAAGGTTCTTGAATATGGTCCTTAACTGTCGTCTGCTACATACATACATACATACAGTCTATAGAGTCAAATGAATGTCTTTAGTTTGTTATTATTATTTTGCTTTATTAAATTTATGGTAGGTATTAATTTTTGTATTGTACCATATAATATGATGATATATAAATTACCTTTAGCTCTAGATGTACAGAGATAATCATATGTAAATAATTATTACATGAGGACTATAGTTAATCAATAGAAGTTTGTTTACATGTTTTATTGAATGTACAGAGAAAATAATAATGTCAATTTAATTTCCACATGAGGACTATAGTTGATCAATTGTATGTAAGTTTGTTTATATGTTATATTAAATGTACAGAGAAAATAATAATATGTAAATAATTTGTAGTTTAGTTTGTGAATTGTGTGTGTGTTTGTTTGTTTGTTTACGTGTTGTATTGATGTTTATTTTTTTCCTTTACAGAGGTGGTCAAGGAAGCTGAGTGTGAAATCTGAGACACAACAAAACCCAAAGTAGCAAAAGTTCCTATCTCCAGTCATTAACTTCCCAAATATCATTCAAACTGCACTTCATACAACTCCAAGCAAACACAACAACAACAACAACAACAACCCCTTCCTAAGCAAACACACCAACAACAACAGCCCCTTCCTAAGCAAACACACCAACAACAACAACAACAACCCCTTCCTAAGCAAATACACCAACAACAACAACAACCCCTTCCTAAGCAAACACACCAACAACAACAACAACAACCCCTTCCTAAGAAAACACACCAACAACAACAACCCCTTCCTAAGCAAACACACCAACAACAACAACAACACCTTCCTAAGCAAATACACCAACAACAACAACAACAATACCTTCCTAAGCAAACACACCAACAACAACCCCCTCCCCCCCCATGCAAACTCAACAATACAAACCAACAACCCCCCCCCCCCCGAGCAAACACAACAACAACAACAATAATAACAACAAGAACCAACAACTTTGCCTGTATATGAGTGTAGTTTGTAATGTGCAAATCTTAGAGTGATTTTTTAGCTTCTGTAGAAACATCTGTGTTGTTCAGTATACTGTACTCTTAAAACAGAATTTAAAAGTACAATTGCCTTTGAAAAGAGAGCCATGTGATGATGATGAAGTATTATGCATGCAATATAATAATTCTGTAAAGAAAGTGAATCATCAGACAATATTTTGGTGTGTGTGGGGCCTGGCTGTGAAGGAGTGATGCTTTGGCCTTGTAAACACTAATAATGTAATGTTATGATCATCTCTTCCATCAAGCCTGTTGGAGGTCTACAGTAGTTCACACACACACACACACAGTCATCCTTTAAACATTGTGGGGAGCAAAACTTGAAATATCTGAGCCATCCGTGGTATTCTCATTTATGGGGTTTTAATATTTTGGGTTAACATACAGTAGTTGTAAAAGCTCTGAATGTTTAAAATATTGACTGTGAAAATAGTAAGTGTGAAGTGTTAAAACACAGTGTGAAAGATTCCTCCTAATTACTACAATCTCACACTATATGACTTGGTAGTGAGTTGTCAATCATTACAATGAAAGGAGACCTGTCTTAATAATATTCAGTCAGTGACCCAGTCAGTGTGATCAGTTTCTACCAGTTAACACAAGATTAGTACAACTCGTATTTAATCCTAAAAGACAAATCTTTGTAATATAATATAGTCTAATAGCTGTGATTGCATTCAGTGGAAATCTGTTGGTATAAAGCAGTGAATAAGGTCAGAGAAACCTACATCATTAAGAGATAAATCTTTGTTTCAATCCATCAGAGTTGTGATTAAAAGACATAAAAGTGATCTCAATCAGAATATTATAAATACATTGTTCACAGTACAGTATCCAGTTAGTGAAAGATGTGATTATGAGAGTCAATCAGTGAAGACCATATTGCACAAGACAACGGTAACAGTATAGTGCTCTTCATTGTCAGCTGTGAATATAAAACCCACATTTTGTACCAAAGTCTGATAAGACCCAGTCTCTCTGTGAAGATTGTCAAACCTAAATTGTAAACCAAGATGGAAGGAGGAGCACAAGGACTGAACTTACAAGAGTTCATCAGTAAACATGGAGACGTAACCTTGTATTACCAATTGGTCTCCCTGACTGGCAGTGTGTACATCTGGGTGGGCACTGATCAGGGTAACTTTGGGAGCCTCATTGCAGCCATGGAGTCCCGAGTTGGCCCTCCTGCCCTTTCAACCCTTCTGGGACCTGCAGGTGACCAGACTCACTCTACTTCCCAGCTGGCCGAGCGTTTACAGAGACGCACCAAGAAGCATTTGTTGCTCAGCGTCAATGTTCCCAGTGATGATCTCTTACCCCAGGTTGAACAGAGGTTAATAGAAGAGCTCTGTGTGGTATCATGAGGGCCTAGACTCAAGCAACACTTTCCTTAACACACTGTTGGTGGTAGTGTCAAAACAGAGGCAGATATTACAACACACCCCTGCACCTTCCCTTCTTACTGAAATTGAAAATCCATTAATAATAGGTGATTTTTTACCAAGAAAAACTAGCTGCCACATTATATTAAACTATTTTCAACAAAGGATAGATTTACCAGTACATCTTCCTGATACACTGAAGATGTACTGAAAAGAAGGTGTAGTGCTGCTCCTTGTTTTGATGTGACTACCATTAGTATCATTTGTTCTTACAAATTTCCTACTAAACATTATCTTCTCAGTTCACCATTTTTATTGAATCATTTTGTCATCAATTTTTTTCCTAGATTTAGTATGTCTGAAATATCATTGCATCTATTTGTTGAATAAGTTACATTCAGAAGTATAGTATTTTTTGCACATTCGTTTACTGTGCCATTACAGATTTTCTAATACTGCATTCAACTTAAGTCTAGAAAAATTTCAATGATACTGTACAACCTGTCATCCTTAACTAAACCTCCCAAAAGTTTGTAGTTGCTATAAAAAATGTCTTTAAAACCTGTATCTGATCTACAAGGCATGTTGCTGTGAAGCCTGCTTGCTGTTTAGTATATAGAAAGTGAAATTAGTGTGATAGCAAAATAACTAATGTACAGAGTTATTCACCCCATCTAGAGGTATATTTTGTGATAGGAAAGAATTTAAATGCATTCAATTTCATTCTTGAATTCATTGCCTTACTAGAAATCATTATAAATAAGCACAACTCTCTCTCTCTCTCTCTTCATTCCCCTGACTACACACGAGGGAAACTGGCTGTGAGTCTTGGCCTTAGTACACACAGAGTCTTGAAAACATTGTAATCACTCTAAAATGAAACTCATTGAGCTGGGTCTAAAATAAACTGTACAATATTTTAAGATGATGAACCACTGATGAGGGGTACTTGATTCTACATCGGACTGAACCATCTTCAATATTGTATTATGTTCCAATTATAGATATATGGTTCATGGTTGTGGTGAAGTTCAAGTCATCATTACCTCACAAACATCATGGCTTGTCAGAATATGTGAGGACAGAATGTATTTCACAACTTGATCAAATTCACAGGTACAAAACTAACGACCATTGGCTTGGTTTTTTTATAACCCCAAATTTTATTCTTGTCACCATGTAATATACTATAGTACTCTATCTACAGTTGAGTACATACCTATGGTTCTGTTGTCAAAATCATAACATGACTGTTTACAAATTACTTTGGTATTCACAGTTTTTTGTTCCACATATTCCAGTGTTTTTTCTTCTGGGAATATTGTACCCCAATATATTAATTAATAAACACACTGTAATGATTGGTTGAGTAAATATATATATAGATACAGATGAAGGTATTGTGCAATTTTTGTTATGGAGGATTCTGGAATCACTTGTTAACAAATGAAAGGTGTTTGACCTGCCACAGAAAAATATAACTGCTTGTGAGATGATTGACCTTGTATGCACTGGCTAACCTCCATTTTGTATCATCTAAATATACAACACTGTAGTGACAACTAGCAACTACAGTATAGAATGTTCTTTGTTGTTGATGAGACATTCTTGCAGCTTTGCCTTCACTGCATTTAGGTCTCCAAATTCTTCCACTTTAGCTGAAGAAACTTCTTTGACATACTTAACTGCACAACAAATCAGTCCACAAATTTTTGGTGGTGCATACAAGTGATAAATGAAGTACGATATTGATATGTACTATATCAGGGTAGATATTAAGTTCCTCTTTATTTTACAGAAGCTTTTTTGTAATCTCCTTAATAGAGGTATTTTTTATTTTTAGAAATTCTGTATATTTGTCCTATGCAATAGGTGGTATTAAACCAGCAGTCTTTTTTGCTTCCCAATTTGTAGTTACTACCTCACAGGTGATAGATTAATGAAAAGACATTCCCTGTAGCCCATGACTTTTTAGGCAGCTCAGGAAACACATTAGTAGTTGGTGGGGGGACGATGCTTGGCTCACGTGAGGACGGCAGCCAGTTGTGTTGTTGTTGACGTGATCGCAGTGTGACTATCAGCAGTATTTACTTCACCTCCAGTTTAGGGTTAAGAAATTGCACGTACACACAAAATGCTTTTTGCTTCCAAGTGTTACTGATGAGAGAGCCTGAAGCATCGTCTCCTCACTAGCTGCTGCAAGTCCTTCCTACCTTTAGCTCCTTCCTTATAACCTCCTCCTCACTTCCCTCTTGTCATAAAGCCTCGCCAGAGTAATGCAATATCCTTCCAGTCCATCCTTAGCCCCAATACCTATATTGTAATCTTTGTCCACCTTTACCTATATTCCCCTTCCCAGTATTTTTCCAACTTTTCCAGAGTACTGTATTAGCTATACTATTTTCCAAGACCATTCCTTTTCACCTCATCATCTCCCTCTGTCCTTTCCTCCTCCAAATCTTACCAATTCTTTCAAAAAATAAGCTACATTGTCCTCTAAGCCTAGCCTAACCTTAGAACCATTTCTTAGTCTTAGTCTCCTGATATCTTTCTGTCTCCTCCCAGTCTCCTTCCCCAGAGTATCAGATTCCTTGCCATATGTTGAGTCCCGTGCCACCTCGCAGTTCCCCCACAGGCAGTACTGGCATGGTTGGGTTTATTTGGCTGCAGTATGATGTGTTTAGTACAGTGACTATTTTATCATTAGTGTGTGTGTAGCATCACTACAGGAAATGGAAACATTGATGTACGGTATAATAATAGCAGGAAGTTCAAAGATAATTTAATGGAAATAGTAGTACCATAGCCAATTATCATCTCCATTAAACTGTTCTTTGACATTGCATCAGTTTACACAAACTCTAATTGTGCAGAACATTGTATTTCCATTTCCCATTGGCTGCACAAATTCAATATACAGTATAGTAAGATTTGTCACATTATAGTGACTTATATTTTTTCCCTTTGTTGCAGCAGATGTCAATGTTAGGTTGTTAGGGATTATTACTCATCATTCTGCAGTCAGTATTTGTGCCATGATAAGCCCCTTCCTGGTGGCCTTGATGTGTGATAATTAACCCTCTTACACACAGTAATACACATGGGGGTTGTAATTGTAATAGGTTTGTTTGCATATTCCAGTCCTTTGATATCTTATGAATAAATATACTGGATATGAATGTATGGTGTTTAGCCATATTAGTAAGCGAAAGAGTGTCACATGTCTGAATTCTGTGTATGAGTTTAAATACTTTGTGTGTGAGAAAGTGAAATGACATTAATGAGTCACCTATGTGTGAGAGGGTTGATGATGATGTGCCTGGGGACTAATCATAGCCAATGGTCATATTACCTTCTCTTGTAATAACAATTATCAGTATTATCAATTATTTGTGATAATAAATCTGCTGTCTCCCACCTCCTTCCCTGAACAAGTATCCTATTATTATGACTTGGCTATGATGGGTCTCCACCCCCCAGTACTGCCTGTCTTAAAACAATACTGTCTGTAAGTGTAAAATGAAACTCAAATCTCTCTGTACCTTAAGTAGCATATTATAAATTGACCTAAAACAAATGTACTCAAAACTTTGTAACTTAAGTTAACATATTTTGACAGATGTGATTGTTTCAGGGTGACGAATGAAAGTGCTTGTTAGGAGGGAAACACAGGGTGTAAATGTTTACAGTCAATATCAATAGGTTAGCATGTAAGATAATTGACTGTTAACAACAACTCCCACATACAGAAAAGGTTTATTGTGTTATCTATTTTTACTCTAATATTTTGGACAAGTATAAATCCAAATTCATTTTGAAGTTGGACTTGCAACTGATCCAGATCATTGGTAAATAGAGAACTAGTAAGGGTCTTACTCTGTGTTTGCCTTCCACCCTGCATGGTAAGGGAGGTAAAATTGTATTGGCAGATTATGAGTTATTGATTCTCCTAAACTGCTTCAAAAACAGACCACCAAAACTGAGATAATCTGTTTCTTGATACAGTTGTGGAGGAATTGGTAGCCACCAATTTACAAAAAACCTCATATCTTTCTTTTTAGAAAATTGAGTGGAAGCAAGAAAAGTGTATAGAAATCTGTGTGTTGTAACTTAAGTAAGATATAAATTGAGGTAATGAAATCCAGTATTGGCAAAACTGCTGCACTTAAGACAGACTTAAGCTTGAGGATGTAGTCAGGAAGCCTCAGGGCAGAGGGTACGCTCCCTGGTATTGTGGGTCCTATGATGAGACCTCCCCTTCTCCCCCCACTGGCCCTCACACCAGTCCTAGTTTAGTCTGTACTGTAGTCAGTTTCTCACTAGCTGATGATAGATACTTACTGTTGATATCATTACTAAGCATCTGAATGTCAACAATGTGACTCCTAACCCTTGGGAGGGAGCTTCAACCAGTGCTTGTGTTGATGATATTAATGGTAAACATTTATCCTCACCTACAGAAAATAAGGTTAGTAATAGTTCCTTAAGGTGGTCCGATGTTGCTGATGATTTGAAGTATATTGACTTCTCCAAACTGCCACGAATCTGACTATATATATACTGTATATATATATATATATATATATATATATATATATATATAAGCGGTCTATTTTGTGGTACAGTTCGAAGAAATTGGTTTCTTCATTTCTCTAACTTCTTACCACCTTAATAAATTCTCTCACCCACATGGTCAGCTGAGCTTGCCATGTCATTGTGATTGAAATCTGAATTCCCTTTTACTTTGTGTTTTTCAAAGTGGTTGTCACACCCATCCACATCAACACCGATGTGGTAGAGGTTGTGGCAGTTTAAGACAATCACCTGCGTTGTCCGTGGTCTTAGGTTACGCCAGTCAAATTTATTGTGATGCCAGTGTGATAAGGAAAATCTTCCACAGTTTAAGTTGTAGTGTGTGTGTGTGTATGGATGTGTGTGAGGTGCCAAGGGGAGGTCCAAGCAGCAAAGAGCTGTTGTTTTGGTGATAAGTGTCAAATGCTAGTCTGACTGCGGGGAGCGTAGCCTCCGTCCATCACCTCTACCTCCTTCCCAGAGTAGGTCTCCCTCAGCCACCCCCGTCTCCTGCCACACCTGCCAAGCCACAGCTGTCATCACCTGACAGATGTGGAGTGTACAGGTGAGGTGTGGAGTCGGGCGGTACTCTGTTGACGTGGGTCGGGTCGACCACACTGGCGGCCAGTACACGGCAACAGATTCCAACCCATTCCTACCAGAGCCCGGCCTGACAAGGGCCGGAGCAGCCATGTCGCAACCCAAGTTCCTCGCCTACACAGGTTCCTCTCCCCATCTAGTATCCCTCCCTATGAGCTCTAACTTTATTTTATTTTGCAACCCTGATCCCAAACCTCTTGTATTATAAGCTGATGCCAGACTCCAGTCACAGACTTGTGCTTATGTGAAATTATTGTCACCACCAACATCATTCATAATCAAGTCTAAACACTATCGGCAGTTTCAAATTTTTTTGTGACAGTAATTTCATAAATCTTAGTCTGAATTATCTAAATAATTAGATGATGCCAATATGATGCATGAATGGGATAGTATTATTTTCATAATGGTTCTGACTGAACACCTTGAAGGTGTTACATGGCCAGGTGTTAAACATTCCTTTGCTTACATGAAAAGCAGATCAAGTGCAAAATTTTCTTTAATCCTTGTAACCAAGACGGTATGAGCTCCCTCTGCTATGCACAAGTTAACATTGCACATTGGAGTATTTGGCACATAGTATATTGAGGTCGGAGAGTTGCCTCCTGTGATAGGCATTTGTTTTTCCACTACTGTACTCGCATGTGCGTGCCACGGAACCACCCACCTGGTGAGGTAGAGCCTTGGCCTGGGGTGGTGATGGGGTGAAGGGTGGTCAAGAGGTAGTCAGGTGATTAGAGTAACAATATAAGAACTCCTTACACCTTATACTTCAGGACCACCCATCACCTTTAACCCACCAGTCGGCCCAGCTTGAGTGCCTAAGGGCCTGCCCATTATGCAAACATATTTTGAATTAAGCAAAGCAATATTATGTTTTGTCTAATGCTGTTATTGGAGACGATGGTTATCTTGTGAATTTCGACAAGAAATAATGATGCTAAATCATTTTGTACATGATAAGATAATGAAAAAAACTAGATGCTGAAATTATTCACTAGAAAATTATGTGCTATTTTTAGAGAGTCTCTAGTTTGTGTACTTTGTTATATATCTGGATGATGTAGTCTTGTATGAAATAAATATGAAGTGGTAGGGAGTAACTTCAAAGTGTCGTGATTATATTTAGCGTAGGAGGAACAAGGTAGGGTCTAGACAGTATAGTCAGTGCTGAACTGATATATATGCAACATGTAGTTTGAAATACTCAAAAATAAAGATCAGATCAGACAAAAATTGTGTTCTTATTAATGTATTATTGAAACCTTACAACAGATCGATGTACTGTACTGTATTGTTACTACACCTAAATAAAACAATAATACTGGTACATTATTAACCTTTCATCTTTGTTCTCTCTTCTCCTTAACTTTCCTTGCCCCTCCCTCCTCTCCTCTCTTTCTTATTAACTTTCCTTGCCCCTCCCTCCCTCTCATCTCTCCCTTTTATTCTTATCTTCCTAACTATTTATATTGTCCTTTCCATTACCCATACTATTTTATCTTTCATATTTCTCTCCTCTTCCAACCCTCTTTATATTTCTCCTCTCTCCCTACCCTCCCTTTCCACTCCCCACTCTCAGTATACCTTCACTGCCCCTCCCTTCTTTCCACCCCACTCTCCTTACCCTCCGCCTCCCTCCCTCCCATCTTTTCCTCTCCCCTCCCTTTCCACTCCCCCTCCCTTCTTTCCACTCCCCACTCCCCCTCCCTCCCTTCCCCCCCCTAACGGAAACCGTCTTGTCGTGGTGGGGGGGCTTGTGTGTCTCTGAGACCTGGCGAGCTAGACTTAAAGGGGGCACCGGCCCCTGCTCTGCCCCGATTTCAGGGATAGAGGGCTTCCCATGGTAGGAAGGTCGCCAGTGAGAGACCAGACTAAATGGTTCCCATCTTTCAATTCTTCAACTGTCACTCTTTTCTTTTTATTTCCTTCCATGTTTGCTGTCACACCTCTCTATCACCTTTTTCTGGCGCTATAGGACCTCGATGTTGCGGCGCCTAATATCCATCAATCACTCCCTCTCCTTCCCATCTTTCCACCTCACTCCTTACCCTCCCCCTCCCTCCCTCCCCACTCTCCCTACCCTTCCTTCTTTCCACTCCCCACTCTCCCTACCCTTCCTTCTTTCCACTCCCCCTACCCTACCCTTGCCATAATACCCCCTGCTGTAGTGCCAGTGCCAAGGGATGCCAACCAGTAAACTCGTTCTTTCCTCACCAAGCTACCCAACAGTCCACTAACATACCGCCACCATGCCTCCCAAGTTTGACCCCACAGAAATTAAAATAGGTAAGGTCGATTTATTATTACAAAGAATTTCAAACAAACAGATTAAAATAGGTAAGGTCGATTTATTATTACAAAGAATTTCAAACAAACAAATTAAAATAGGTAAGGTCGATTTATTATTACAAAGAATTTCAAACAAACAGATTAAAATAGGTAAGGTCGATTTATTATTACAAAGAATTTCAAACAAACAAATTAAAATAGATAAGGTCGATTTATTATTACAAAGAATTTCAAACAAACAGATTAAAATAGGTAAGGTTGATTTATTATTACAAAGAATTTCAAACAGATTAAAATAGGTAAGGTCGATTTATTATTACAAAGAATTTCAAACGAACAGATTAAAATAGGTAAGGTCGATTTATTATTACAAAGAATTTCAAACAAACAAATTAAAATAGATAAGGTCGATTTATTATTACAAAGAATTTCAAACAAACAAATACAAGTACTGAGGAATATTATTAACCTACAAACATTGAAACCTATTTATTACCTATACAAAGAAATCAAAACAAACGAACGAACGAACACAAATGGTGGTGTATGTATCAGTGTGTAATTAAGGCCTATAATGATTCTGAAAGTTTACCATACACATTTACACACACACCAACAACATGAGTATGTATAATTATAGGCTACATTAGAATGGTATACTATTCATTTGTGTGGACTGAATAAAGTAGCCTACTCGGTGATCGAAGTCTTGATAAATGTGATAAGTTACTCATTATCATTTTTATAATAATAACAACGATATGTGTGTTGTATGGCATTTACTTGAAAATAACTATAAGACATGGAGTGAATGATTAAATTGAGTGTATGCATTAATTAGGGCCTAAATAAAAGACAGAAGGCATTAAAAGGAGAGTCTACTTTTGGTACATTGAAGTGTCTTTATATATGAAAAAATAAAATAATAGTGGCCTGTTGTTTCGAGTAGTTTGGAGGAATCATTATCTCCAAAAATGCCTAAACTCTACTCTCCCCTTAATTAATAAATAAGTAAGGCATATTATAGCCCATGTATGTTGAACAAGAGAACAATTAACAGTCAGTAGTGAAGCAGAATAGGAGTAGCCACGTGGGGTCGGGACTCTGGTATATCATTTTTTTTTATAACCCCACCTCGTGCCTCAAGTATATTTAGACTGTTGGCAGAGGTGTAAGTTAGGGTGGGAATGCTCATGTTGACACACACACATACATACATACACACACACACACATGCGCACGAAAGCAGATAATAAGGATAGGCGCACATATGAGAGGATACAAGAGGATAGGCCTATACACACATACAAAAGGAAAGACATACAGACACACACATGAGAGTAAACACAAGGATAGGCCTACACACACACACACACACACATACATACAAATGAAAGCATACACAAGGATAGACCTACACATACACACACATACATACAAATGAAAGCATACACAAGGATAGACCTACACACACACATGACTGTCTCGAACACAACTGATGATGACCGTGTATAAAATAAAATCATATCCTTCATAAAACATTCAATGCTTACGAGTGGTGTGTGTGTGTGTGTGTGTAGGCCTATCCTTGTGTATACTTTCATGTGTGTGTATTTACAGATGGTGACTGTGGGGGTATTGTATTGTATTATGTGTTTATGTGTGTGTGTTTACAGTGAAGCTGGTGATTGTGGAGATTGTGCAGCTTTGTGTGTATATATTGTATTGTATTGTATTGTGTGTGTGTGTGTGTGTTTACAGTGAAGTTGGTGACTGGGAATATTGTACTACTTTGTGTATATACTGTATAATACTGTATGTGTGTGTGTGTGTATGTGTGTTTACAGTGAAGTTTGGTGACTGTGGATATTATATTGTATAATACTGTAGGTGTGTGTGTGTGTGTGTGTGCTTACAGTGAAGTTGGTGACTGGGAATATTGTACTACTTTGTGTATATACTGTATAATACTGTATGTGTGTGTGTATGTGTGTTTACAGTGAAGCTAAGGGCTATAGGAGGTGAGGTAGGAGCTACATCTTCCTTGGCTCCTAAAGTTGGTCCCCTCGGTCTCTCTCCTAAGAAAGTGGGCGAGGATATCTGTAAAGCCACTACTGCCTGGAAAGGTCTCAAGGTAACCTATGCCATAATACATACCTCTTACATCTTGGAGTTAGTTACTTACTTAGATAGTTTGCTATTTAGTTATAAAATATACTTAGTTACCATAATATGATTCATTTTGTGTTCTATAATTGTGTTTTGTTAGTTAGTTACTTAGATAGTTTAATATTTAGTTATAAAATATACTTAGTTACCATAATATGATTCACTTTGTGTTCTATAATTGTGTTTTGTTAGTTAGTTACTTAGATAGTTTGCTATTTAGTTATAAAATATACTTAGTTACCATAATATGATTCATTTTGTGTTCTATAATTGTGTTTTGTTAGTTAGTTACTTAGATAGTTTAATATTTAGTTATAAAATATACTTAGTTACCATAATATGATTCATTTTGTGTTCTATAATTGTGTTTTGTTAGTTACTTACTTAGATAGTTTAATATTTAGTTATAAAATATACTTAGTTACCATAATATGATTCATTTTGTGTTCTATAATTGTGTTTTGTTAGTTAGTTACTTAGATAGTTTAATATTTAGTTATAAAATATACTTAGTTACCATAATATGATTCACTTTGTGTTCTATAATTGTGTTTTGTTAGTTAGTTACTTAGATAGTTTAATATTTAGTTATAAAATATACTTAGTTACCATAATATGATTCATTTTGTGTTCTATAATTGTGTTTTGTTAGTTAGTTACTTAGATAGTTTAATATTTAGTTATAAAATATACTTAGTTACCATAATATGATTCATTTTGTGTTCTATAGTTGTGTTTTGTTAGTTAGTTAGTTTGTTTGAGGATTACATTGAAATCTTAAGGGGGTGTGGGAATAGGGGGACAGCCTTGGGGGGGACTGGGGGGGTGCGGGAATAGGGGGACAGGCTTGGGGTGGGTAGAAAGCCTGTCCCCTATTACACCATCCCCCTAACCCCCCCAAGCCTGTCCCCCTATTCCCACACCCCCTAACCCCCCCAAGCCTGTCCCCCTACTCCCACACCCCCTAACCCCCCCAAGCCTGTCCCCTTATTCCCACACCCCCTAACCCCGCCAAGCCTGTCCCCCTACTCCCACACCCCCTAACCCCCCCAAGCCTGTCCCCTTATTCCCACACCCCCTTAACCTCCTCAGAAGTCCCCTGTGAGTTTCATACACCTACAATCACAGGGGTTTTTTAATTAAGGAGTCTGTGATCGTGTTTGAGACTTGTTGGTGGCTTCCGTTTCCTTCTAACTATGTCATGAAACAAGATCCTTCACTATAGATGGTGTTTTATGAAGGACTCTCTACCCTCCAATTCTCTGACGACAGCACGAGGTCCCTTTAAAAAAATGATGAAATGAATTGTGATCCATGTTGAATATTGACAGGTGACGGTGAAGTTAACTATACAGAACAGACAAGCAGAGGTGGAAGTGGTGCCCAGTGCCTCAGCTTTAGTCATTAGAGCTCTGAAGGAACCACCAAGGGACAGGAAGAAGGTGAGTTAGTCTTTTGTGACTCTCTCTCAGTTTGTGATTTTTTTTTTTTTTTTTTAAATATATATCGTGGTGAAAATGAGCCAATTCTTTTCTATTATGTAATGTGATCCCATAGTTGCATATTTTTTTAGGACATTCCAATGTTTATAAGTTGCATATAAGTGTCTATATATAGTTGTGTACGGTCAAAAACTCAACTGACGGAGCTATAGTACAATTTTAGCCCAGTAAAAACAAAAAAGCTATAGATACAAACAACACTGAACTTCTCTATCAGAACTAATCCACCCTCTCTCTCTCTCTCTCTCTCTCTCTCTCTCTCTCTTTCTCTCTCTCTTTCTCTCTCTCTCTCTCTCTCTCTCTATGTCAGGTGAAGCACGTGAAGCATACTGGCAACGTGAGCTTTGAAGAGGTGATCAACATTGCCCGTATCATGAGACCTCGTTCCATGGCCCAAACAATGAAAGGGACGGTGAAGGAAATACTGGGCACGACGCTAAGTGTTGGCTGTACCGTTGAACACCAAAGTCCCACTGCAATGCAAGAGGCCGTGGACAGTGGAGAGATAGAAGTCCCAGACGAGTGAGACAGAGTTGGAGGAAGAATGAAGGGGGCGAGGAGGTGTTGGAGGAGTGAGAGAGCTGAGGGACGGGAGTTTGGAGGTACATGTATTGTATTGGAAGACTGAGAATTGTGCTGGAGATGAAGGAAATGGAGAACACCATGAAGAAGTTTATAGCCAAAGTCAAGTTGTGTTTACAAGTTATATGACCTTTGAGTGGGTGAATGTAACCTACTATAGCTGTCCTCCTCCCTGTCAACCCATGCACCTCACAACATCACCTCTACCACTCACCTCACCTCGCCTCACCTCAGGACATGACACACATACAGGTAACCTCCCACCTCATTTTGTGTTCTCTCATGACTTCTAATTCAGTATGATATATAAACAGTTCCAATTACTGGTTTCCTTTCATCAACAGTCATAGAGAGAACACAAGGGGTGGGAGTGTAAAGGTTGGGGTTGGCATCCCATCCACCCACACGTTGGGCAACTTAATTAAGGGAGTCATTTCATTTGATTATAAATTGGTGAGTTAGTGAGTCCTCCAAACTACTATACCCTAGAAAACAGATCACTTCAATAGACAAGTAGGAGATCTGTTTTCTCCCATAGTTTGGGTGAATCATAAAAAGCCCTCCAATCTCCAACATGAAACGACCCCCTCATCAGAGATCCTCCTGGCACCTTATATACTATTCTGTTTTCCTTCATCCTCTGGTTAACACAATGTAATTACTTCCTCCAGCTTCCTGTATTTCAAGGACATTAATTAATCTGTTATGGTCGAACTGAAGGACTACTGAATACTTCTAAAAAGAGTTTCACTTTACTATAATTATTTTGTTATGACTGGAAAATTATGTACATTAATTTTCCAGGCTCATTTCATTACAACAACTTTTCATATATTTTGCAATTCTTGATACTGTACATATATATTTTCCGGCTCTTATAACTGCAATTTTTTACATATTTTGTAGTTCTTGATACAGTACAGTATATATTTTCTGGCTCTTGTAACTGTAACTCTTTATATATTTTTTAGTTCTTGATAAATATTTCCCGGCTCTTGTAACTGTAACTCTTTATATATTTTGTAGTTCTTGATAAATATTTCCCGGCTCTTGTAACTGTAACTCTTTATATATTTTGTAGTTCTTGATAAATATTTCCCGGCTCTTGTAACTGTAACTCTTTATATATTTTGTAGTTCTTGATAAATATTTCCCAGCTCTTGTAACTGTAACTCTTTATATATTTTGTAGTTCTTGATAAATATTTCCCAGCTCTTGTAACTGTAACTCTTTATATATTTTGTAGTTCTTGATAAATATTTCCCAGCTCTTGTAACTGTAACTCTTTATATATTTTGTAGTTCTTGATAAATATTTCCCAGCTCTTATAACTGTAACTCTTTATATATTATCTTGGTGCCTGGAGTCTCATCAGTGTTTGCCATCGGGGAGAAAACCTCGACAACAAATCACCATCACGATAAATTGCAAATGAATATAATCAATTGAGGAGGACAATTAATATTCAACCTCAACTTTTCACATTTTTATTTTTGGTTTGAAAGCTTCTGAGTTCCGTAAACTATCAAATGAAGAAACAATTATGGCCATTCTCCCACTACACATTTTTAGAAGGGCATGACATTGTTTCTCGGAATAGTTTGGAGGAATTATAGTTGGTTTATATTTACCAACATTACATTACTCCATTAGGATTCCTCCTCAATTTCATTTACATTTCATTTACAATTTACACAATTATATACAGTAGTTGTTAACTGAATCATAAGCTATAAAGCTAGTTGGTATATTGAAAAAGAATTATATATCTATTCTATATAATTTCAATTCATATCTTTCTATACCTAACATTTCTCTTTGTCATTTCAGGTTGTTTTGAAATAAAAAAGTTTGATAAAATAATGTTTTTTATTAGTTTCCTATCTGGTCTCACCCAGAAAGAAATGCAATGCTCACATCTGACATCAAGTTTTACTAGAAATATTCATACCTATCAGTTTTAAAATAGTGGGATACATGTACACATTGAATATAATACCATAATATAACATGAATTTTGATTGTACGTATAAGACTGTATACACCTTGACACTTTATTACATTGGATTTGAAGGATGTGGTATGTATGTATGTACTGTAGGCCTACAAGGAAAACACTTACAGAATGAAAGAATGAAAATAGAACAGAATATTTAGAGTGTCTGAATAACAAACAACTTGAAAACCATCTACTGTTGAAGTTAAGAGTTGCCACAGAGAACTGTTCATAAAGAAAGGGGTTGTGAGGGTGATTTAAGGATCCAGGGTAGGATTAGGATGGGGGTTAGGATGAGGGTGGATTGGGTCAGGGATTGTGGGTTGAGGATTAGGATTGGTGAGGTAATGATTGGTGATCCTATTTCTAAAAGTGTCAAGAGTGTTCAGGGCTATTAATTAACTATATGAGATGGGAGATGATTCCACTCTTGGATGCTGCAGGGAAAGAATGATATGTCGCTAAATATATCAGTGCTTGTCTGAAATGTATGTATGGTATTTTAAGTTTACTATTGAGGGGCTAAGGTCGTTCTGGTAAGCTATACTATGCCGCTATAGGCTAATACTGTATGATAACTTGGTGCCGTTGAAAAAGCGAAACAGAATATTAGCCACACTGTTCCAAACCAAAACAATTCACAAACCAGACAACAACAACAACAACCTTACACACCATGGGGGGTGCGGGAATAGGGGGACAGGCTTGGGGGAGGTTTGGGGGGTGCGGGAATAGGGGGACAGGTTTGGGGGGTGCGGGAATAGGGGGACAGGCTTGGGGGTTAGGGGGGATGATAATTATAATAACCACCTTGGGCTTGGAGGGGTCTTAGGGGGTGCGGGAGTAGGGGACAGGCTTGTGGTGGGGGTTTGGGGGGTGCAGGAGTAGGGGGACATGCTTGAGAATTTAATTAAGGGGGTGCGGGAGTAGGGGTGACATATAAATAATAATAATAATAATAATAATAGCTACTTGGCAACCTCCACCAATATCAACCCCACCACTCAGTGACGCCTCGCTCGGGCCAAAAAATAAATTACATATGTGTATTCCTGAGGTGATATCTTTGTAGGCAGTAGTCCTAGACAGCTGGGGATGGTCTCATTGGAAAGAGGAAGAGTTGTTGCTTAGAATGAAACTAAGTATACGTTTCTAAACGTTATAGTTTAGAGAGAAAGAGTGGATGTATGAGAGACCGACAGAGAGAGAAATGTGTGTGTACGCGTATGTAAGAGAGGGATGAAAGTTACATATGTGTATTCCTGAGGTGATATCTTTGTAGGCAATAGTCCTAGACAGCTGGGGATGGTCTCATTGGAAAGAGGAAGAGTGGTTGCTTAAAATGAAACTAAGTATAGTTTCTAGGCATTGTAGTTTACACGTAGATAGTGAGTGAAGTAGAGAGATTAGTGGGAGGAATGTGTGTATGTGTGTGGGTACGGTAGAGGTGTCTGTGTGTGTGTGTGTGTACGGTGTGTATGTGTGTGTACGGTGTGTATGTGTGTGTACGGTGTCTGTGTGTGTGGGTGTGTGTGTGTATGTGTGTGTATGTATGTATGTGTATGTGTGTGTGTATGTATGCATGTGTATGTGTGTGTGTGTGTGTCTGTGTGTGTACGGTAGGGGTGTGTGTGTATATGTGCATGTGTGTGTATGTATGTGTATGTGTATGTGTGTGTGTATATGTATGTGTATGTGTATGTGTGCGTGTGTGTAATAATGGTGTTCTATTGCTTGGAATAGTTTGGAGGATTCAGTTGCTCCAATATACAGCCTGTGAGTGAGTTAGTGAGTGAGTCAGTGAGAGATGAAAGAATTCCCGACGTCACGAACTTAAGAAAAACTGCCATTTTCACCAGATAAAATAATTGTTAACAAAAAAGTTGGGGAACTATACCCAGGTCTCTAAACGTTTCTATATATTTAATTTGTGTAACTATGAGATTTATTGAAATTACGTCAACATTTTTTTCTAACTTCTATAAGGAAAATAATATATGATACTGCTAAATAATGCGAAAAATAATTACTGACCAAAGTCTTATCTCTACTTTGGGATGGTTTTTTTCCTTCATTATAAGTACATAATGAAAAGAAAATCTACATTTATTTTTACATCTAGGGTTTTATCTAAGAACAAAATAAATTACAATAGTTCTATAATAAGAAGAGTATTATTCTTTGACAATATTACATCGAATATCAGATCTCGAGATGTTATGTTTTGATTATAAACAATAACAACAAAGTAAGACTGGAACGTATGGAGGATACAAGACTGGCAGAGTGGAATCATCTCCCATCTCATATAGTTAATAGCCCCACCCTTGACACTTTTAGAAATAGGATCACCAATCATTACCTCCCCAATCCTAATCCTCAACCCACAGTCCTTGACCCAATCCACCCTCATCCTAACCCCCTTCCTAATCCTACCCTGGATCCCTAAATCCCCCGCACAACCCCCGCATATTATGCTGCCCATGAGCAGCCCTCTGCGGGACCCAAAAACTTAAACTAAAAGATGTGTGACACAGGAGAGGATGTGATGCTGCCAGGGATGTGAGAAGTATGAGAGAGACAGAACAGAGATGATGCAGATCATCTTGACTGAAATGGAATGCGATGGAATGGAATTAACAGGGAGAGAATGGATGATATTACTGCTAGGTTTGTGTGAGCAGAGCACAGATGAAATGATATATTGGTGCTGTGAAAGAATTCTTGGAGAAAATGTGGTATGCAAGATGTAGAAAGTGAATAGATATGCGTAGTATTGAAAAAAAAAATTGTATTTTTTTCCGATTTCTATTTACAGGAGCTGCCGATACGAAGGCCATCCCTGGAATAAACACCCGGGGTACCTGTATTTAACCTGTAACAGCAAGAGCAAGAGCATCAACAACAAAAATAAATCGAGTGTTGTTTAACTTGTTTTTATTAGTGTTTTTTTTTAAGATAATGGAGGCTATACACAATTTAAAGTCATGTCCTTGGATAACATATGAACCAATTAAGATAAAAGAATATTTTACTAAGTATCAGAAGTCTTTAGATAATTTATACGGACGATCATCTCAGGAAAAGGTAAATTATTATTGTTTGTAAGGTAAATTATTATTGTTCGTAAGGTAAATCATTATTGTTTGTAAGGTAAATAGGAATATTTTTACAAGTTGCCACAACTCGATTTCAAAAATTTTACTATTACCAGTGTTTATATTTCACTATTACAAACCACTTTTCTATATACCATTTCTTCTGCAAATGCTGCATAACAGTAGTTACCTCTTATAGTTAGGTCCCTGTAGTCTGCCCAGGTTAGGTCCCGGTAGTGTGTCCCAGTCCAGATTAGGTTAGGTTAGGTCCCAGTAGTGTGTCCCAGTCCAGATTAGGTTAGGTTAGGTCCCAGTAGTGTGTTGTAGCGGGGTGCTACATTAGTCTCCTGGTGAGGTTTGAAAGGAGACTAAGAGATCGTGGGTTTTAATCTGTTTATTCATACAGGCTACAAGTGGTATATAAGATTTTAGAGTGAACCTGAAATACATGAATAAAAGGATTCCTGCCTGCTACACTATTAGAACCCATCAGGCGAGAGGGCTGATGCTTGTGGCGGGTAGCTGATTCTAGCCGCCACAATACTCCCCCCTCAGCGAGAAATTCTTGGTCCGTGTTAGAAGGGGCGACCTACAGGCGGCGGGTCGTCGTCTTGTAGATAGGTCGAGCCGTGATGTAGGGCCGTGTGTGGCAGTAGTGGTACGGGCGTTAGCTACGCTCGGCGTACACACTAGAGCGATGCAGGAATATATGCTGGTAGTGCATAGATTATGATGGACGAAGGGCTCCCAGATGCACCAGTTTCTGACTACGGAAACACCTTCCCTCGATTGGTAGTCGATAGGGGAAGCAATGGGTAATATGCTGGTGACAGAAGCAGGTGAAGCTTGCCAGACATATGGAGTTGCATTGCTTGGCAGCAGGTGTCCGAAGGTCAGGTGAACTCTGTGAACAGCGATGCAGAGAGGAGTTGGTGCTGGCTTGTCTACATCAACACATCTCCCGCACCAGTGTGTGGTGGGTACCGTGGGTAGTTGAGATGTGTTAAGATGTGTGCTGGGTAGTTTGCACCAACACATCTTCCTCACCAGATTGTGGTGGGTAGTGAAGATGTATGGTGAGTAGTGCAGATGTGCTGATTACTTGGCAGCATCGTAGTTGTGATGTGTGCTGATTACTTGGCAGCATCGTAGTTGTGGTGTGTGCTGATTACTTGGCAGCATCGTAGTTGTGGTGTGTGCTGATTACTTGGCAGCATCGTAGTTGTGGTGTGTGCTGATTACTTGGCAGCATCGTAGTTGTGGTGTGTGCTGATTACTTGGCAGCATCGTAGTTGTGGTGTGTGCTGATTACTTGGCAGCATCGTAGTTGTGGTGTGTGCTGATTACTTGGCAGCATCGTAGTTGTGGTGTGTGCTGATTACTTGGCAGCATCGTAGTTGTGGTGTGTGCTGATTACTTGGTAGCATCGTAGTTGTGGTGTGTGCTGATTACTTGGTAGCATCGTAGTTGAGATGTGTTGTTCGGCTCCGGGGTCACCTGATGTAGCGGCTAAGAAGAGGTCTGGGTTTACACTCTGGGGTCACCAGATGTAGCGGCTAACGAAGAGGTTTAGGGTTTACACTCCCGGGTCACTAGACGTGATGGCTAAGAAGAGGTTTGCCAGCCATGTGGAGTAGATTGGATGTTCGTGTCACTCCGGGGTCACCACTGTAGCGGGGTGCTACATTAGTCTCCTGGTGAGGTTTGAAAGGAGACTAAGAGATCGTGGGTTTTAATCTGTTTATTCATACAGGCTACAAGTGGTATATAAGATTTTAGAGTGAACCTGAAATACATGAATAAAAGGATTCCTGCCTGCTACACTATTAGAACCCATCAGGCGAGAGGGCTGATGCTTGTGGCGGGTAGCTGATTCTAGCCGCCACAGTGTCCTAGTCCAGATTAGGTTAGGTCAGGTCAGGTGAGGTCTGACTAATTTATACTGTATATTTTTTCCTGCTTAGGTCCCGGTAGTCTGCCCAGGTTAGGTTCCGGTAGTCTGCCCAGGTTAGGTCCCGGTAGTCACACTAAATCCTTCTAGGATATATATTTTTTTCCAGTGAAATCCTGTTGTGGCAACTTGTAAAAATTTACTGGTAAATTATAGTGTTTGTAAGGTACCGGTAAATAATTATTGTTTGTTAAGTAAATAAAATCGTTACTTTTATTCATTACGCACGAACATATAACATTATTCCATACTGAAATATACATATATAACACATATTTGCCACGTGGACCTTATATGCATAATTTCCTAAATATAACTATTTCCTATATAAATATTTCCTAAAAAGTTGGTCCGGGAGTTTAACTTACCCTAACGTTAAGAAAAAATACATTTGCCAACATTCATAATACAGTTTAAATTTTACTTTGTTTTATCCTCCACCTCCAGCAATATCACTAATCTAACTTGACCTCTATTTACATTTACAACAGATGTGGAAAAAAGAAGGGATTAAAGATTTCTTCCCACAATGGCAAGTTGATGAAAATCCATTTGATATAAAGAAAGTTTCAGCTGCCTGCAGGTTAGTGCTCGATGGCTCTTGGTTTTTATTTTGTTTTTTATTTGATATTTTATTTACAATGGTACTACAGTAGGCCTATATGATTTAAGGTAGGCTAAATTTTAGTTGGCTATACTATTATTACAGTTAGCATTAATTGACTAGTAATTTGTAATATTGTAATGTACATAGCTGTTATATGTTTTGTTATTGTTATTTCTATAAAGTGTAACAATGAACTGTCACTACAGTAGGCCTACCTTTAATTCTCCTAGTTCCTTGATAATTCCATGAGATCTGATGTTATTTCATCTCCCTTTATTCATTGTATTATAGTGTGGACCTTTTGTGTGATGCTGATGAGTTGGAAATTAATGACATTCCTGGTGACTCCAATAAAGGTGTCAAATCCATCAGTAATTGGTATGCAGGTGAGCAACGTCTAACCTTAACCCTTGACTGATGAGTTTTGTTCTATATCAGTTGAAATAATCTGGTTTTAGTCCAAAATCTGTTACCGGTATATCAATGATGGAAGCTGTATTTGTAGTTGACAAGGAACATTATCTAATGATAGCCAGAAAATAATGATGTTTTAGTGACACAACTTGTTCACCAGGTACATTCCAAGATGGTGTAATCCCATCTAGAGGTAGTGAAACCTTGGCTACATTGAGGGCACAAGACCATGAACTCCAACTTAGGAACAATGTGAGGGACTATGCCAAGCTGCGTTACAACACCCTCAAATATTCCAGCACAGTCCGCATTGTGAGACACTCTTCAGTCTGCCCAGTTATACAATGAATAGGATGTCATTTATAATTACTCAATACTCATAATAATGTTGTGTCATTTTTTTCCCTTATAACTTGCCAGATGAAATATCTTTGTTATAACTATTCCTTTCTTCTTCTCTATTTCCTCTCAGCCAACCTCTCAGCCAACTAGTTCAAGTGATTTCTTATGCCAGAAGCAGAGAGACATCGTACTTAATGTGCGTGTACAGAGACCCTACCACAAGAAGATGCATTTGAAGAGATCATGCAAGTAGGTTATTCAGCCGTACTATTTATTTACTAAATGGGTTTTGCTGTATTGTAAAATAGTATTTTTTGTGGTTGTCCAAGTACTTCAGTTGTGGGAACAATATTACTGTATAATGTAATTAGCAGCCAAAGTCTAGTACAGTACAGTACTGTATAGGAAAAAATCTGAGCAATTCATCAAGTTTTGACAATTTTACATTACTACCTTTTTGGAGTTTACTTAGAAAAAAACTTGGTTTATTTCCCTAGTATAGTATAGAAGTACTGTACAGATAATTAGAACAGAATCACTCATATGTAATATTTTCTGTATTTTCCTCAGTCGTTTCCCCAAGCACAGCCAAGAACTGCTGGTTCTTGGATCTCAGAAACTATCAGTATTGAGGGACCACATTAACTGTATTAATGACATGGCAGTCAACAAGGACCTTTCACATTCCCCAGAATTTGTCCAGCTGTCTTACCTTACTAATAATTCTGTAAGTTCATCAAGTGATTGTATTCCAAATTACTCATAAGGCTCTACCTGATGTTAATACCATTAATGATATGGACCATTTGGTGAAAGGATGTACAGCCTTGGCAGAGGTTTACTGTCTTTGAACACCCTTCTAGTTGGATGTATTTTGATAACCAATATAATTATATGTTTATAAACATGTACCATACAGTATTTACTCTAAATCCTGAGTACCAATCCTGTGAGTGTTCATATACTGGATTTCCAACACATGTATTTTGTGCACTACATTATACTGTACTGTATTATTTTGTACAATACAATATGTTGTTATTTCAGATGGAGTTTCCTTCTGGGTTCTTCTATATCAATGGTGTAATCTATGATGACATGAGACACACTGACTCCAAGAGGTACAGTGAAAACATTATCAAGTGGGCCAAGAAAAACTCTGAAATAGGTCAGTGACAAGTTGACCAAGAGATTTCTATTACATAGACAGTAGTATATAGGAATAATATATTTGAAGTTCAATATAAAATTAGTTGATATGATTGAAATACTGGAATAAAATAAATACCTTTGTCATGCAGAGGTATGAATGTAACATTGTATAGGCTTCTTTCTATGATCATAATTATGGTGTTTTATGTTTTGATGTGTTTACAAATTCTCCTTTACAGGCAAGATTGAGTCTGCAGTGATGGAGGAGACAAAGTTTGAGGATTTGGAACTACGATTGGGTTACCCGTATGTCTACATGCACCAAGGCAACTGTGAACACTTACTGGTGTTCACTGATATCAGGTCCAACAGTCTTATTCCAAATTAGTACATCATTATCATCATCATTATCATCATCATTATCATTATTATTATCATTGTGTCATTTCAAAGCTACAATTTCAACTTGTTGTGTATTGACTATTGAGTGCCTTAGAACTTGTGATGGTTTTCATTGATATTTGGTCCAGTAAGAATGTTTAGCATTAATTAACAGGGGATAAAAATAAACTCAGTGGTTGGTAGAGAAAAAGTACAGTAGGCTATATCCTTTATTGCAGAGGAGAATGTAGGAGCAGATTAACATCAGTGCGAGGATTGGTGAATCTGATTTGAATTTTAAAGTTTTCATTTCTGTTAATGACTATTATATACTATGAAAAGCTGTATATAATGATGGTTTATTTTATTCTCTTCTACAGACTACACCACCAACATGATGTACAGGATGTGAGTCAATACCCAGTACTCCGAGGCCATGCCCTCAAAATAGCCCAGAAGTGCAACATTTGTACCATCTGTTTAGCCAAGTTAGTTCTTCCCTGTGTATTGTATATAAGAACATTCATGTATTTGGTGATAATAGTGACTGGTAGTATGGCCCAAGGACTTTAAAATGAACCCATCACCCTTATTATTCTCTCACCATCAGTTTTTTTACTTTGAATCAATCAGTCAGTCAGTTAATCAATAAATTCTCTCTTTCATTGGTCTCATATGAAAGCTTTCTATTCCTCTTTGTCCAGTGGCATTATAATAATGAGATGCCATGTTAAAAACACTAAAACTACATCATTATACAGTACTTGTACAATGTTTCACCTGTAATATTCCTCCCCAGCTGGATTGTGAAAGACGACCCAAGAATCATGATGCCCTACATGCACGTGTGTGATAGTTGTCTGAAGCTCTTCTTCTACAACCAACATGGAGAAAAGATTAACAACTTCAAAGTCTATTCCTTCATTGATGAGTTTATGTTCAAGCAAAAGAAATACCATGACTTCAAAGGCACATAGACCAGGAACAAGGGATACAGTTAACATTTTTTGGTGGTACAGTACAGTATATTTAACAGTGATATATTTTTATTGTAGTTTGAGAAAGGTGATGACTAAAGTTGTATTCTAATATACTTTCCATCACACCATTGGAAATATCCCAATGTGTACATTATATAACATTTTAAGTACAATATAATATTATGGTCTGCGATAAACTAGTGTTATTATTAGTTTTACTTTTCACCAAATGTGATCTGCATGTTTCTTTTTACAGTTATGAAAATAATGGGAGAATTATAATGTGCATGTACTTGTACAGAACTTTTATTGAGTAATACCCATACAGTACTTTGTAAACTAAAGAAATAAAGTCATTTAGTTTGGCAGTACAGTACAGGTAGGCCTATATGTTTAAGATCCCTGTCAACATTTTCAGATATATACTGTAGTAAATTCCACTGGCATATCTGCAAAATGAAATCTACACAATATTTAGTTTTGAAAATAGATAAGTCTCACCACTGATTGGAGGGAGAAGTTGTACATTGTATAATTATCTACCCAAATCAACTGTCAGTTTAGAGGAAGTATCATTGACATTGCTGGGATTGGAGTTCCTTTTCTCTGGGCATAATTTTATTTATGTTAACCTGTATTCTGTACTCCAGACTAAATGTAGAGCTCCATTATGTGAATTTTCATTTCAGTATGTAAAACTAATCAAAAAGTGATAAAAACTGTGAATATTGCATCACAGATACTGATTATTAACTGATGTATCTTACATTATAGGATGTATAAGTCCATGAAGATTGTACAAGTGCTAAATAAGGCATCGGTTTAAGTCCCAGTACATGTACTGTCAGTAATGTTTCTTCCAAAGACTGTATAATATAAAGTAAGTCAGTACAGTTAGTTGTAATCCGGTCCTTTGTGACAAGAGATCTTCATATCAGACAGTGACTTGATAACCTGTGTTGGAGTGAGGCTACAGGAGGGGAACACACGTTGACACATTGACTTATCTTCAGTCATCCTTGCCCACTGTCCCACCAGAGCTGCATACTGGTACTTAGTTTCAGCTTTGTTTACTTCAGGCCATGGGAATGGTGCTGGAGTATCTGGGCTGCAACAATAAAGGAATAACCTATAGTAATCTGGAACAAGTTTGGGTTGCAAGAATAATGGAGTAACCTATCTGGCACAAGTTTGGGCCGAGAGTAAAAATGGGTAACTTCTAGTAATTTGCCATGTGTCTGAGCTACTGGTTAAATGAGTAGCCTTTAATAATCTGTCATGCAATGGAGTGAGTGTAAGTGGCTTTAGATGCCTTGAATCAAAATAACATTACTATTTACTAAATGGTTGTACCGTTGTAGCACTCTCCTGTTATTCTTAAAAGGTCTACTTGGTATCACTACTTCTTCAATATGTAATATACTCAACTAGTCTATAATAGGGTATTATAAAAATATTTGTACCAAGAATCTGGATAAAGTTCTATTTCACTACTGTTCAGATTATAAGTTAAAAGCATAGTTCCATTCGAGTAGCCTACACTTTAATTAATCCTCAAAATTCATCTGGTAATAAATCAAACGAGAATATTTACATTGACAAGAAAATGCAGAGTTGTACCTGAGCATAGTGATGAGTGAGGTGTGTACAGTTGTGGCCAAGTGTTGAGGTACACCAATAGCATAACACAGACCCAGAGCCAGACATGAAGGTTCGTCCAAATCACTCAATACCTGAAGATAACATATTAATAATAAAGGGGGTTAGGACACTCACAATCCGAAATTTGTATCCAGGTCTTGTTGAAGTTTCGAATCATTTGACATACTAGTGAACCAATTACAACGCTTCTACTGTTTCATATTTGCATCCACAGGTCTTGCTGAAGTTTCGAATCATTTGACATACTATAATAGTGAACCAATTAAAGCGTTTCTACTGTTACACATTCTTATTTTTATGTTTAAAATAGATAGATAGCGAGTTTACGCAAGCAAAATCTGTGCCACATTTACTAGGTTATTATATTCTCCTTTGGAAATTGACTTGAGAAATAAAAAAGAGAAAAAAAGACAACTGTGTAAGGTAATGTAATTTTAGTGTACAGATGGCCACAGAAATTCTTATACACAGCCTATAAGAAAAGTGAGGTATAATTATTCTGGAAGTGCTGCAATGAATGGTCTATAATATAAAAAAAATACTAACTCAGATTTGCAAAATAACAAACCTAATAATAATGTTGTTTTGCAGCTACATAGTCGTATGTTTTCTATTATGTGTTGTAAGTTCTCGAAAACAAGAGCGTGTGTAAGAAAATTTTGTGGCCAATATATAGTACGTTGTTTTAGAGATATTATATAACATTAACATATTAAGAGTGAAACATATTATAGTTCCGTAGCCCATAGACAAAATAGAGTGTTGTGATGTTCAGTGTGTGACGCGTGTTTTCAATTTTCTGTTTTTTTGTACCCCATTTTTTAACATGCAGACATACTTTAAATATCCATTTAGCTTACAGTGACGTAGGGGAAGTGCTAAAGGATATGTATACCCCAAAACAAAGTGTATTAATGCTTTGGTTTAAGTGTAAGTTAGGGGTAAATATTGAATGAATTACCGCATTTGCATATGGTTTTCCTACCTTCATTACCCACTAATTTAGAACGGTAATTGTTGAAGTGATGGCGTGCCTGGAACCTCATAAGTATAGAGGAATTTAAACCTTCTGCTGTTGATTATATAAGAGATTCAAATGAAGTGTTAACCCACAATGGATATATTACATTATAAGAGATTGAAAGGAAATAGTGGCCAGAATAAATATTATACTACATTATTTCTGTACTACTATGACGTTTCCTTCTGTCTCTGCTACATGGATTGGAATAGAAGGTATACGTTTTTTGCACAATATCTGGTTTAAGTGGCATAATAACCGACCGGCATGCAATGATGACACGTTCATGCTTTACATTAATTAAATTGCAGACATTTTAACCAATTAACACACGTCCGAAAGTTACCGAAACATGGATTCACGCTTGTGTTAGACCCGCCGATGACATCAATGTAGCTATTAAAATAATTAAATGTTATTGTGTGCTCCAAACATTTAAAAAAGTGGATTATCAGATGAAATACCAATTGCTCGGTACAGATAATACTAAATACCACAGACTATTGAAGAAAGATGCAGTGCTTTCACTACTCTCATCTCCAGGTAAGTTCAAATTTAATTTCAATTGCATTCATATTTTGTTCTTTTAATTACGCTGTCATTTAGCAACATAAAATCTTTGTTGTTATGTTTTATTTCAATGTTTTTTCTATCTGATCTCCAGAATTTCTATTATTTTCTGTGTGTAAGCAACCTGAAATACAGTCAATTTAACCGGTAGCTGTCAGCCACTACGAATAGGGAGGATATTTTAAACTTCATTAGGCCTACCTGCTTTGTAACTACTGTATAGAGATTTCCCAAAGCCTCTTCCGAAATATATATTAATAATTACATCCATTGACTCCCAGACGGTATAACTGGCATTAATGGGGTACGGGAATAGGGGACAGGCTTGGGGGGGATTTAGGGTGTGTGTGTGTGTTTTAGGGGGTTTCAGAGTAGGGGAACAGGCTTGGGGTGTGTGGAAATAGGGGACAGGCTTTCTACCCCCACCCCAAGCCTGTCCCCTACTCCCACACCCTAAAAGTTCAGTAAAGTCATCTGAAATTAACTAGAGTAAACTAGAGTACATTAATTAATATCTGATACATGATTATCCTACTTTGTATATTGATTCCTGGAGCATGTGGTCGTAGCCTTGGTCGTAGGGAGAGTGGTCATGGTGGTCGTGCCTTTTGCGTCGTTTACCAAGGGCAGCGATGGCAAAGAGTCCTGTGGCTATGTTGAAGGCAAGGGCACCCACGGAAGTCGCTTGACCCCCTGGAGTGGCATGCTGGATGGCAGTGATGTTGACGGCGTTGGGCATGATTAATGTTTCCTGAGAGAGAGAGAGAGATGTTGTGTTAATTAAAATTGTCTTTACTTTTTGAATGATGGGAGTTGACTAATTAATTATTACACTATATAGCCCATGATATGTAAAGTGTGATGTTGCCTGATACAGTTTCATAGAGTCGGGAATTTATTATCTATACTCAGTAAATAGCAAATATGTTATTCGTATATGTCTCCTGGCTAGTGTACAATACGTGCTAACAGTGTCTTTCTGCTACTTATAACTAGATTGAGATAGATTGTATGTTTCTTGTATTGTTTGCTGGTTTATAGTAGCCTAATGCACCAAATCAATTGTATACAAAGTGGAGTAGGCTATAATAACGGTATAGGCTAGTAAAGTCATGGTCTAATGTACTGCAACGGTGCAACCTGGTGAATAAAAGCGAGCTATTTGAGTTAATTTTATGAATCACAATTGCACACACCAACAGCTATAGTTTCGGATCATTTTTCGAAGCCATCTCATTGGAAGGTGTTGCAGTACATTAGACCATGACTTTACCAGTACTATAAATTAAAAACATGTGTAAACATATGAGAGCTATGGACTATATAATACTACACTTGAGTCTGTTTTACTTCATACCGTACTTACCCTAGAAAAATGGCTCTGGGAGTAAGGAGAGGTGCTCTTGCTGTGAAGGGCTGGAAACCAGAGTGAGTTGGATCAGGCAAATGCGGTTTATATATACCATGGTGAATGTGGTAATGTCGTCATCGTTGTTAAGGTCTAAACGTGGTTGTCCCTTACAATCCTCGCTTCTACTTTCCTCTCCCTTTCTTTTCCTGAGCCAGTACGGTATGTGTGTTTCACATGATGTAGGCTGCCGTGGGAAAGTTGTGAATGGTATGGGTAATTGGCTATTATTTACAAGTTTGAGTACGTAAGATTGGAGTGTTTATGCTGTATATGTTGGTGTAACCCAAGTTAGGCCTGGGTGGTTGCTAGGAAAGCATTGAAAAGATTATGCAGTCAACAGTAATTAGTGCCAATTTGATTATGCAATGTAACGTTAGGTTCTCGGAGTACTTTGTGGGAACGGGAGGACTACAGTAGCCTATAGCCTACTGCATGGATGCGGTACCGTACATAGCCAACATATTAATGGGTGAAAGTCCTTCCGCCTAGGCCCTAGGTCATACACTCAGATGTAAATAAAGGAACAAACAAAGCAACGAAGGAGTTATGTTTCTCAATTTAGAATTTTGTTTTTCATTGCCGGTTGCTTACTTATTTTAATAGTGTTCAGTACGTTTAGGAACTTTTTTAAGTATGTGTGTGTTTGTCTAAAAGCTATTAGTATTTCACCTTAAAGTTATTAGATACCGGTATATACATATTGAAAATGTACATTAATAATGACCTTACAGAAAAATACCAAATTGGCAAGAATCAGTAACCAATCTTACCGGAACAGTGCAGTTGTATTGTGGTTGAATAGCAGACAGAGAAAGAGAGGCTATTATCAACTGTATCTTTTACCTCTCACAGTGGATATAGTGTAGTTGAAGGTGGGGGGTAGGGGGTAGGGAAGGACCACACAATTAGGCTACTACTACTAGGCTAGGTTACTACGACAACAATCCCTTCTATGGTTGACTGACTAATGACGTAATGACTGTTGTTGTTGATTCCCTTTCCCTTTCTTTATTACGTTTTCCCAGTTTGCCTTTTACTTTCGCTGTCTAGGCTATCTACTTTGGGTTAGGTTAGGTTAGGTTTCCAATCTTGTTCGTTTGCTTGGCTACTGAACACTATAACCCCAAAAGCTATACTGTACGGATGGATATTAACCAAACTTGTGCATGCCTCTTGATTGACGCTACGGCGCAATTAATTAAAAAAACAACAAAAAAACTTGGCAGGATAATTGTGAAACCAAAAATGGACGAAAGTTTAATGTAGCCTACCCAGGTAAGAAAATCGTAGTCAATGTTAGGTCTACATATGATTTACATTTTATCGATAAGAATGTAGCCTAAGTGAAAGTTTATAGGCTATGGAGTTTTGTTCTGTGTAGTTAATTTGCTTTTTTGCTTTCCGAGTTTGGTACAGTATAATTATAGGATATGTATTATTATTATATATATATATATATATATATATATATATATATATATATATATATATATATATATATATATATTTTGTTCGTGTTATGTTTTGCTATAGGATATAATTATACACTTCTTGAGTTGCATTGCTATGTTAGGATAGTCTATGTCGTGTCATCTTTTTATCCTGACAATTTTGCCAGTGTGTCATTTTTATTTTCATTGTTATTCTCTTTTATATTGTTGTGGATTATATAATTATTCTAGGTATGAAAGAGGACATTGAAACAGTGTGGTACAAGTCATATGTACATTATTTTTATTATTTTTATATATATTGTTGAGGATTAATTATTCTAGGTATGAAAGAGGACATTGAAACAGTGTGGTACAAATCATATGTACATTTATTATTTTCATAGCATCACTACAACACCGCCAGAGTTCAGTAATAATAAGATTCCAGGATGGGAGAGGCGACGAACAAAACAAATGACCATCACACACCAAAACAAAGTGTGAGCAGTGTAGCCAAAACTAAACAAAATGTGAGCAGTGTAGCCAAAACTAAACAAAGTGTGAGCAGTGTAGCCAAAACTAAACAAAACAAATCTCCTGACGAGAAAAAAAATTGCTGCCCATTTGAATTTCGTAGAACTTTTGCTGAATGAAATGTTTTTTTTTTTGTATATCATTGACATCCGCCTCTCCTTTCCCGCCATCTGTAAATATTTGTAAATATAATCTCGTACAATTACGTAACTATAGGCTATTATAGTATCCATAAGAAATAATGGTACTTTAACTTGAAAATGGAGCCTCCTTGTTCCTGTTATTTTAAGAGTTCCTTTAAGTAAAAGATAAAATCAGGAAAAAGGGGTTGTGAGAGAAGTACAAACAAGATGAAAATAATGTACAAAAATATTTAGCGAACTTACAAACTTGAAAATTAAAAAAAACACATAGCAAGTACCGTTGGAAGATAATCACAAATATTTGTATATAATTGTATGATTTTAGTATATTTTCAAAAGTGTTTGTATATATTTATTATTTTAGGTAAGGCCATTGAAAGACACCGTATTTTTTTATTATCACTATATAGCTACAAAAATAAATAGCTTGGTCAGTGTGTATAATATATATATATATATATAATAATAAGAATTTAAATGGTGTAAATCTTAAAATACCACACATTAATTAACTTCTTTCCCAGTGCAACAGAGATTATTGTAATTTTATTTGGCAAAGTGTAAAATTAATACAGTAGCATAAGTAAATAGAATAGGCTCGTTAACTACAGTACAATACAGTGGTCATAATTATTTAGGCTACCTACCCCAGTTATAAACGAGGCCTCATTACTTAATATTGTTTCTTAATTAAAGTGGTGCGTAATTAGGGGACAAGTTTTGGGGGGTGCGAGAGTAGGGGGACAGGCTTGGGGGGGTGCAGGAGTAGGGGGACAGGCTTGGGGGGGTTTGGGGTGTGCACGAAAACATATTAAATGACAACTGCAAGCTGTAATGATAAGTGTGTATACAGTACTGGTAAATATATACACCCTGTATGTATGTATGTATGTATGTGTGTGTGTGTGTGTGTGTACTGGTATATAATAAGAATAATAGAGTTGTATATATAATGTATTTTGTCATGGTTATAACCAGGTCGCCATATTTTCACATTAAAAATAAAAATGAAAACAAAAAAATAACTTCTAGCCTAAATGCTTTCCATCCCACTCCCTCCCATCCATCCATGTAAGGTTACAGATAAACTCAAAAGTCGTCTCAAACATACATACATACATACACACTTTTTTTTATTTTTTGTCAACACCTTAAATCTTTGTAGATGCAATACTACTGAAATATTATACGTACTTACTTCACATTGTAAAGTTATTATTGTCAAATTTTTCCAATTACACACACACACACACATAAGATTATTGTCCAAATATTTTCCAATTACACACACACACACATATCATAAGATTATTGTCCAAAACTTTCACACACACACACACACACACATCATAAGATTATTGTCCAAAACTTTCACACACACACACACACACACACACACACACACACATTATAGCTTTCCTTCATTCGATTAATAAGTCTTTTCACAGTTTGATTTAGACGGTTTAATAAAACAATGTCATTTGCTAATTAGAGGAGGCTACAAATTCCCCCAAACTATATAGGCCTATGTGCCATGAAACAAATCCTTTACCGTACTTACTGTAACATAGGCCTAACTAAAGTCACCTGCTTCCTGTTTGGAGTAATCTGTAGCCTCCTCCACCTCCTCCTCCAATGGCTTAGTATTTTGGAGTATTCTGTAGCCTCCACCTCCTCCAATGGCTTAGTATTTTGGAGTATTCTGTAGCCACCTCCTCCTCCAATGGCTTAGTATTTTGGAGTAATCTGTAGCCTCCTCCACCTCCTCCAATGGCTTATTATTTTGGAGTAATCTGTAGCCTCCTCCACCTCCTCCAATGGCTTAGTATTTTGGAGTATTCTGTAGCCTCCTCCACCTCCTCCAATGGCTTATTATTTTTCCCTTTAACCAACCAACCTTAAACCTTCGTCTATCCTAATTACGTGTCCAGGTCAAAATTTCTCAGATAAAAAAAAAAAATATCAAAAAGTGAAAAAAAAAAAAAAAAAAAAAAAAAAAAAAATTGAGTTGAAGTACTTTTTTTTTTTTTTTATCTTAGAATTGTCAATATATATGTTGTTGTATTTTTTGTTTTTTTTGTGTTTGTTTTTTTGGATGCTAATGATTCCTCCAAACTATATAATTATAGCCTATTATTATATACCAAGAAACAGGCTATTTTATTATATAGGTCTATTTGTAATAAAGGTGATTGTGATTAATTATTATTTTGTTGTTGTTTGCAGGATTCAGTAACTTTCAGGAATCTGTTGTTTATGTTGTTTGTTTATGTTTATGGCAAGTTTGTTTGTTTGTTTGTGGGAAATTTGTTTGTTTGTTTATGTTTAGGGGACGTTTGTTTGTGTTTATGGGAAGTTGGTTTGTTTATGTTTATGTGAAGGTAATTATTTTGTTTATGTCAAGGTTGTGTGTGTGTTTGTTTGTTTATAGGTATATATAATTCGTGTGCCATTGATATCTTCATCGTCTAAATGGTCGTAGTAGTAGTAGTCGACGTTGTTGTTGTTGTTATTATTATTGTTTATGTTCATGTTATCACACCATGGTAGTAGTAGTAGTGGTCGACGTTGTTGTTGTTGTTGTTATTATTGTTTATGTTTATGTTATGACACCATCTGTTCGTTTGTTCACCGCCTTGCCGCCGCTCCGGAGATGGCCGTTTCACACCCTGCAACGTTTTCTGGCCAGTCGCAAACGTTCTGACCCGCATTGAAGACGAGGTTAACTGGACAAGGCATGTGATGTTTACGTTCACCTTCACACATGTAGTAACGGGTACAATCCAACTTGTCCTCGTAGTAACTTATGTGACCGTCGGCTTCCTCGCAGTGGACCACGTTGGCTGGTTTGGGTGTAGGGAAGAGAGACGTGTGGTGAGAGAGAGAGAGAGAGGGGAGGGGGAGGTGGTGAGAGAGAGAAAGGGGGGAGGGGGAGGTGGTGAGAGAAAGAAAGGGAAGGGGGAGGTGGTGAGAGAGAGAGAGAGGGGAGGGGGAGGTGGTGAGAGAAAGAAAGGGAAGGGGGAGGTGGTGAGAGAAAGAAAGGGATGGGGGAGGTGGTGAGAGAGAAAGAAAGGGAAGAGAGACGTGTGGTGGTGAGAGAGAGAGAGTGGTGGTGAGAGGGAGAGAGTGGTGGGGAAGTGACGAGTGGTGGTGAGAGAGAGAGAGAGAGAGAGAGGAGGGGGAGGGATGGTGGGAAAGAAAGATCACAATCATAATGAAACACCAATAATCACACACACACACACACACACACAAAATCAATGGCACAAACTCCACTATAACTATACCACTACTTAAACACACACACACACACACACACACACACACACACACACAAAATCCACTACTAAAACACACACTCACACAGACACAAAATCCACTACAACCACCACTACTAAAAAAACACAAAAATAAAACCACACACACACAACAACAAAAGACGAACAACATTAATCTATATATACACGTCATATTTATACTTTATACTCACGATCTTTCTTGGCACTAGTCCCATCAAGAGTGCCAGTATTTTCATAAGGTCCATCGTAAGTGAGTGCCACAGTGTAGTTCTCCATAATCTTGGTAAGTGTGTTGAGGAGGGGATACTTGCCAGTCCCACAATTACCTCTAAAGTCGTCCATATCAACACTCCATATCATCACTCCACCAAGACCCTCGGATTTCAACCAGTCACACTGTCGTTAACCAAAGCAGGGATTAGCTTTGGGTATACTGTGTTGTGTTGTGTTATGTGTTTATTGTGTTGTGTGTTGTGTTGTGTTGTGTGTGTGTTGTGTGTTGTGTTGTGTGTTTGTTGTGTTGTGTGTTTGTTGTGTTGTGTGTGTGTTGTGTGTGTTGTGTTGTGTGTGTCAAATTCAGCTTGTGTTATGTTAGGTAAAGTTAGGTTTATAATTATATATACCAAAAAATTATTGAGAACACTAAAGATATTATATACAGTATGTGTCATAAGTATATTAGTACCGTACCATATAACCTAAATAAAATCTTATACTTAGAGTGACCTACCTTGACCTCCAATGACCTCTCGTCGTCAAAACCGATCCACTGGTTATTGTTGTACGCGAAGGGGACTTGTTGTTCATTGTCCCATACTAGAGTTGTATTGTCCTCGTATAGAAACTCACACACCTGTATAATATATCACACAGGTATAGTTATGAGTACACACACACACACACACACACACACACACACACACACACACACACACACACCTGTACAGAATATTATACAGGTATAGTCATGAGTACACACACACACACACCTGTATAATATATCAAACAGGTATAGTTATGAGTACACACACACACACACACACACACACACACACACACACACACACACACACACACACACACACACACATCAACACAACACAGGTACATACATTTATTAACATAACGCAGGTATAGAAATTAAATGAGGCAACCGATATAGATTTTCGCCATGTAAAAGTAAAAAAAAAAAAAAAAGGAGTATAAAAAAATTTCCTCTTTCTAAACACCTTCCTCTTTCTACCTAAACACGCACATACATACATTAGCTCACCTCATAATAAGACATAAATCCTTCTTCTTGTGTGTATCGTCCCTCCCTTCCTCCTCCTGTGACTGGTGCCCCTATGTCAAACTTGGTGGTGTTGGCCAGGGTAAAGGTACGACCGTAGAAGGGCATCCCAGCCATAATCTTCTGAGATGGGGCACCCTGCTTCTTCCACTCCCTCACACTGTAGTCCTGTAAACAACAACACAACAATAACAACAATAATAATAATAACAACAACAACAACAATAACGATAATAACAATAACGACAACAATAACAACAAAAATAACAATAATAACAACAACCACAACAATAACAATTACAACAACAATAAAAACAACAACTACAACAATAACAATTACAACAACAATAACAACACCATCATTATCATCATCATTATTATCAATATCAAGGGTTTATAGGCTGCGGTATCGTTATTATTATTATTATTATTATTATTTTTTATTTTTTTTATTCAGGTGTTGTAATTGAACTGTTTTGATATATTCGTGTTTTTTTTTTTTTACTTATTTGCTGTTTAATATATTTGATTTGTGTTTGTTATTTATTGTTGATACATGTTCTGTGCTCAATCTCTCTCTCTCTCTCTCTCTCTCTCTCTCTCTCTCTCTCTCTCTCTCTCTCTCTCTCTCTCTCTCTCTCTCTCTCTCTCTCTCTCTCTCTCTCTCTCTCTCTCTCTCTCTCTCTCTCTCTCTCTCTCTCTCTCTCTCTCTCTCTCTCTCTCTCTCTCTCTCTCTCTCTCTCTTTACACACACACACGTAGGCCAACATACCACAGTAAGCTTCTTGTGATATGATGTGGCTGTCTCTAGAGGTAGGAGTGGTGAGTTGTGTCCCACTTCATTCTCCCACATCCCATGGAAATCGTAACTCATCACGTTTATAAAGTCGAGGTACTTGCTGATTTCTGGCACGTCGTATCTGTGGTGGCGGTGGTAGAAGGTAGTAGTGGTGGGGTTAAGGGGGTGTTGGAATAGGGGGACAAACATAAAGAGAGGGTAAAGAAATGTAATATATAAACAAAACAAAATAGATATAATCACAAACAAACATAGAGTAAAGAGAGGGTAAAGAAATAGAATATATAAACAAAACAGGATAAACAGGATAAGAGAGAGAGAGAGAGAAGAGAGAGAGAGAGAGAGAGAGAGAGAGAGAGAGAGAGAGAGAGAGAGAGAGAGGATAAGATAAGATAATATACTATACGAACCCAGATGCCATAAGAGAGAGAGAGAGAGAGAGAGAGAGAGAGAGAGAGAGAGAGAGAGTAAGAGAGAGAGAGAGAGAGGATATACTATATACTATACATACCCAGATGCCATAGCCTCAAATGAAGCCGGTACAGCAGCAGATAGTAAAAGTCTGGAGTGTCCTGTACTCTCTGCTTCACCCTCAAACGCTAAACGTAACTCCTTCAGTAAGTTGACGTAGTTGGCCTTGTCATCTGCTCCTCTGGGGTACTGGGGGAGGGAGCAAAAGGGGGGTATTAGTAGTAGTCGAGATGGTTGAGTAGTTAAGGGATGGGGTGGTTAGTGTATTGGTCGAGGTGGTTGAGGGGATGGGGAAATGGTGGGTTATTGGTGAGGGGAGAGAGAAGGGGAGTAAGTAGTGAGGGGAGAAGGAAGGGGAGTAAGTAGTGAGGGGAGAGAGAAGGGGAGTAAGTAGTGAGGGGAGAGAGAAGGGGAGTTAGTTAATAATTAGGTGAAATAAACATCAAAACAGATCTGATAATACTATATATAATTATAACCTTGTTCGTGTCTCACCTCCCAGTCAACATCCAGTCCATCAAACTCGTGTGTTCTCAGGAAGTCGAGTGAGTCATACACGAAGCCGTTCATTCTGAAGGGGTTCGACACGAGGTCTTGGAATGGCTTAGAACCGAACGACCATCCTCCCAAAGCCAGCATTACCTGTAGGAGGGGGGGGGGACGGAGGGGTGGTTAGGTGGGGTTGTGTGAGAAAGAGAGAGGGAGGAGGGGAGGTACATAGTTTGGAGATTAAAACGAGAGAGAACCAGGGATATAAAAATATTGTAGAAGAAGTAAACAAAACAGTGTTGGTTAGAAAATATATATGTGGCAAAGTAAAACAAAAAGAAGAGAAGAAAAGCAAAGAGAGATGAAAAGGAGACAAGAGAAAAAAGGTATAAAAAAAATATATATATAAATGAGTTCCCTCGTGTACACACCATGCTGTTTGTCACCTTGCATGTATCTGAATTACTAACCTTAAGAGTAGGGTTCTTCTCCTTGAGTGTCATGAGTCTGGTATAGGTTCCCTCCTTGAAACCATCTCCTATGTCTGAAGGTTGTCCAGGGGCAAGGCGGAAGTCCTCCATACCAGCGAAGGCATAGATGACATGAGTACAGAGGAAAGGGTCGATATTCTCCACTTCAAACCTACCTGCTCCGGGTCGCTTCACAGACCAAGATGTCAGGTAACATAACACCTTGGGGGATTCCTCTGTAGGGGAGTGATGTGATGGTGAGGTTAGCAACAACATGTCTTAGCCTATATATAAGTGCATTCATTAATATATTCCTCTGTAGGGGAGTGATGTGATGGTGAGGTTAGCAACAACATGTCTTAGCCTATATTATATAAGTGCATTCATTAATATATTCCTCTGTAGGGGAGTGATGTGATGGTGAGGTTAGAAACAACATGTCTTAGCCTATAAATAAGTGCATTCATTAATATATTCCTCTGTAGGGGAGTGATGTGATGGTGAGGTTAGCAACAACATGTCTTAGCCTATAATTATATAAGTGCATTCATTAATATATTCATAACTTGTCTGTTACTACAATGACAGTATTAACTATTTGTATATAGGCTATATTATAAAAGGAAGGATTGATTACATATTCATAATTTGTCTGGCACTAGAATGACAGTGCCAGTGTGAACTATTTGTTATTATAAAAAGAAGAATTGATTAAAATATTCATAATTTGTCTGGTATTAGAATGACAATATTGACTATTATATTATTATAAAAAAGCAAAATTGAAAACTATACAACCCAAACCCTTCAATGATATTAGTTAACTCACTGGGCACGTTGGGTATGTAATCAATCCTGTCTGTGGCTTGTTTTTTCTTGTGGTCTTTAATCAACGCGAGAGGGTCAACTGCAATGGGAGGTGGTAAGGTGGTGGCTGTAGCTATTCTGGCTCTTGTTACTGATGACCAGTCTACGTCCTTACCTCCACGGGGCATACCAAGCATCTCCTCTCTGTTGGGGGGGGGGGGTTAGCATTAGAGAGAGAGAGAGAGAGAGAGAGAGAGAGAGAGAGAGAGAGAGGGTTGGGGAGGACAGGAAAGAAGTGAAGGGCAAAGAAAGTGTGTGTGTGTGTGTGTGTGGTGGAAGTGAGAGTTGGGGAGGACAGGCAGGAATGGAGGGGCAAAGAAAGTGTGTGTGTGTGTGTGTGTGTGTGTGTGTGTGTGTGTGTGTGTGTAGAGGAAGGCAGACATACAGGCAAAGAGAGAGGGGGGGGGCAAAGAGAATGTGGAATATAAGATGAAGAGGTAGGAATAGATAATAAAAGCAAAATTGAAACCGGTGCAATAATTTCTCTCCAAGTTAAAATATAAACAATACAGTATATCCAATCTAGTATAGACGTGATGATTGAGTGAGTGAATAAGTAACTGACCTCATAATACTCATAAGAGGGTACTTGACTCCTCCACCACACACGTCACCAGTGAAGTCGTCCATATCAATAGTCCACACCATGGCTCCACCAAACCCTCCCTTCTTGAGCCACTTCATCTTATTCCTGGTGGCTCTCTCATCATCGAATCCAACCCACAGTTTATCCTTCACCATGTAAGGTACTTGCATCTCCTCGTGCCACACGTACTCACCACCGCTACGTAGATGTTCACACACCTGTATAAACCAGAGTTAAATTACTTAGTTACTATACGTTTAGATAAAAAAAAAAACATACATACTCGTACATACCCATGAGGCAAAGTTAAGATTCTCACACCTGTATAAATGAGAGTTTAATTAGTTACTATACCTTTAGATAAAAAAAAAACATGCATACTCGTACATACCCATCAGGCAAAGTTAAGATACTCACACACATTTATAAAGGAGAGTTAAATTAGTTACTATATGTTGAGATAAAAACATACATACTCGTACATATTATAGTAAGCCAAGAAGCCCCTCCTCTTCCTCATCCCCAACATACCTCCCTTCAAACCCACCTCATAATAAACCTTAAAACCCCTCCTCTTCCTCATCCCCAATTCTTCTCTTCAAACCCACCTCATAATAAGCCATGAAGCCACTCTCCCCTGTGTATTTCCCAGCCTCTCCACCACCAGTTGAGGGAGAATTGACTGCATTACGGCCAGGGTTGGTGAGTGTGAAGGTGCGACCGTAAGTAGGCATACCAATAATTAGCTTCTCTTTCGGTGCTCCCAACTTGGCCCATCTGAAACACGAGAGGTGGGTTACATGAGAGGATTGGTTAGGTGGTGTGTAGGGTGATAGTGGGATTGGTTAGGTGGTAGGTAGGGTGATAGTGGGATTGGTTAGGTGGTGTGTAGGGTGATAAAGGGATTGGTTAGGTGGTAGGTAGGGTGATAGTAGGATTAGTTAGGTGGTAGGTAGGGTGATAGTGGGATTGGTTAGGTGGTGGATAGGGTGATAGTGGGATTAGTTAGGTGGTGTGTAGGGTGATTGTGATTTAGTTAGTTAGAACACAGTATAACATGTATGTCCATTAGTCTATCATATATTTCGTAATTACTGTAGGCTGTATAAATAATTTTGTAGGTTTTCAATAATTACTTCCTATATATAATGATTAAACACACATATAGGGGAAAAAACTAAATGGTATATAAGATCTGCTTTGTTATATGATTCTTAAGACGATACAATATATAGACCTATATCTTATACCGACCACATTATATCAGATATAAAAAGACTTAGAAATAATTACATATTTAAAATCATTCAGGTAAAGAATTCATTTTTTTTATGGAGTGACAGTGTAAGCTGGGAGTGAACTTGTGTGTGTGTGTGTGTGTGTGTGTGCAGGGTGAGAGTGATTTGTGATGTGTGTGTGTGTGTGTGTGTGTGCAAGCTGAGAGTGATTTGTGATGTGTGTGTGTGTGTGACAGGGTAAGCTGGGAGTGACTGGTGTGTGTGTGTGTGCAAGCTGAAAGTGATTTGTGTGTGTGTGTTTAATAATGTGTGTGTGTGTGTGTTTAGTAAGTACAGTACATATATGTATGAATATGTATGAGTATATAAGTTACAGAAGAATACTACTAACAGGTTTGAGGCGTGGTCTACTGAGAGTTGTTGCCTCCACTCGCTGTCTTCTGATGGAGCATAGAGAGGAGCGTTGTGTCCCACGGTGTTCTCCCATTTACCGTGGAAGTCGTAAGCCATCACGTTTATAAAGTCAAGATACCTGAAGGAAGAGAAGGAAGAGGTCACCACGTGGGTTTGTTTACATGTTGATAAAGGGAAGAGGTGACCACGTGGGTTTGTTTACATGTTGATAAAGGGAAGAGGTGACCACGTGGGTTTGTTTACATGTTGATAAAGGGAAGAGGTCACCACGTGGGTTTGTTTACATGTTGATAAAGGGAAGAGGTGACCACGTGGGTTTGTTTACATGTTGATAAAGGGAAGAGGTGACCACGTGGGTTTGTTTACATGTTGATAAAGGGAAGAGGTCACCACGTGGGTTTGTTTACATGTTGATAAAGGGAAGAGGTGACCACGTGGGTTTGTTTACATGTTGATAAAGGGAAGAGGTGACCACGTGGCTTTGTTTACATGTTGATAAAGGGAAGAGGTCACCACGTGGGTTTGTTTACATGTTGATAAAGGGAAGAGGTGACCACGTGGGTTTGTTTACATGTTGATAAAGGGAAGAGGTGACCACGTGGGTTTGTTTACATGTTGATAAAGGGAAGAGGTCACCACGTGGGTTTGTTTACATGTTGATAAAGGGAAGAGGTGACCACGTGGGTTTGTTTACATGTTGATAAAGGGAAGAGGTCACCACGTGGGTTTGTTTACATGTTGATAAAGGGAAGAGGTCACCACGTGGGTTTGTTTACATGTTGATAAAGGGAAGAGGTCACCACGTGGGTTTGTTTACATGTTAATAAAGGAAGAGGTCACCACGTGGGTTTGTTTACATGTTGATAAAGGGAAGAGGTGACCACGTGGGTTTGTTTACATGTTAATAAAGGGAAGAGGTCACCACGTGGGTTTGTTTACATGTTAATAAAGGGAAGAGGTCACCACGTGGGTTTGTTTACACCACGTGGGGTTTGTTTACATGCAGCACCTGTTTTGTCTACTTATATGTGGTTATATTTACATGAATCCATTTATGATTAGGGTACTGTTTATTTTGTTAACTTTCCTGCATGAAGTGATTTGTAAACACATAATTGGTCATTTTCTTGAGATGTAACAAAAAGAGTTAAATATTTACTCTTAGTTTATACAGACGTAGACACACGTATACTAATTACGAGATGTAACAAAAAGAGTTTACATATACCGGTACTCATAGTTTACAAAGACGTAGACACACGTATGTACATTAATTACTGAGAGATTTGTTTACCTTGAGATAACAGGGACATCATATCCTCCTTTGATGTTGTCTGGACCAACAGGAACAGCAGCAGTCAACAGGAGTCGTGGCAGACGCATTTCTGTTGCTTCAGCCTCAAACGCCTCGTATAGCTCTGTTAACAGTGGTATATAGGATTAAGGGGGTGTGGAAGTAGGGGGACAGGCTTGGGGGGATGCAGGAGTAGGGGGACAGGCTTGGGGGGGTGCAGGAGTAGGGGGACAGGCTTGGGGGGATTTTTTGGTGGGGTTGGGAGGGGTGCGGGAATAGGGGGACAGGCTTTCTATCCACCCCAAGCCTGTCCCCCTATTCTCGCACCCCCCAGCCCCCCCCCCCCCCCCCAAGCCTGTCCCCTACTCCCACACCCCCTTAACCTGCATGGTCCTTGTTTCCTGGCATAATAATAAGAAAAAAATAAAATAATAATAATAATAATATATATACGGTACTTTATAGGAATCAAGACACACGTATGTACCAAAAGTGTATTAAATTAAATAGCCCCTTTTATAATGTTAGAAAGTGCATGGGGGAGAGGGGAGGATCATAAGGGGTTGTTGTGTTGGGGGGAAAAGAGAGAGAGAGAGAGTGAGAGAGAGAGAGAGAGAGAGAGAGAGGGAGGGAGAATGTGTATGTGTGTGTGTGTGTGTGAGACTTGGAGGCTTCTGATTCCTCCTGACTATGCTTTGAAACAAGCTCCTTCCATATACAGTAGGTGTGTGTGAGAGAGGGAGAATGTGTATGTGTTTGTTAATTAGTCCTTCATGGGTTTTCCTTCCTTCGCTCCTCGTCTTCCACGCTTGGTTGTTGGTGGTGGTGTGGCGAAACGTAAATATGATGGTGTTGTGTTTTGTTTACATAGATGAGGCTGAGGCGAGCATAGGGAAACGTGAAGGGGTACACACACACACACACAGAGAGAGAGAGAGAGAGAGAGAGAGAGAGAGAGAGAGAGAGAGGAGAGAGAGAGAGAGAGAGAGAGAGAGAATCCTTCATTGTAGACTGGAGAGAGAGTATCCTTCATTGTAGACGAGAGAGAGAGAGAGAGAGAGAGAGATCCTTCATTGTAGACGAGAGAGAGAGAGAGAGAGATTCTTACCTCAACAAGACTGGATGGATGGATGGATGAATGGAGAGGAGAAAGCATGTATATATAGGAGAGGTATTGAGAAAGGCCATTTACTCTTGCATTGAAACATTAATATTAACAAGTGTATTTATTTGTTTACGTGATCATTTAAAAACACCTCTGATATATTTGGCATTGGAATATTAATAAGTTAAATAGAAAAAAGCTCCTATATTTAGTTCGTTATTTCAATTCCTCATTATAATTTATATATATAAGAAAAGAGATAGATTTTGAGGGTCGAAGTATAGATTATGAAGTGATGGTGATGAAGAGTATATACACACGTAGGAATCAGAGCAGAACACATCAACAACAACAACAACAACACAACCCTCACCTCAACCCAACACACACACACACACACATACCTCAACCCCCACACACACACACACAACCCTCACCTCAACCCAACACACACACACACACACACACATACTGTACCTCAACCCACACACACACACACACAACCCTCACCTCAACCCAACACACACACACACACACATACCTCAACCCCCCCCCCACACACACACACATACCTCAACCCACACACACAAACACACACACACACACAACCCTCACCTCAACCCAACACACACACACACAACCCTCACCTCAACCCCCCCCCCCCCCCCACACACACAACCCTCACCTCAACCCAACACACACACATACATCAACACACACACACACACAACTACTACTCGACTTATTTATCACTTTGGTTGTTTGTATGTCACGGGCTGTATGTTAAGGACCTTGTGGTGATTGTGTATGAGAATTAAAGGCTTCTGATTCCTCCAGACAATGCCACGAAACAGGCTCCTTTCATATAGGTGTGTGTGTGTGTGTGTTTCGTGGCAATATTTGAAGGACTCATTTAGCCTATAGACCTCCATTTTTTTTTTACTACATCACAGTGTCCCTTAATTAAAGAGAGAGAGAGGTAGGATAGAGAGAGAGAGAGAAGGAAAGATAGGAGAGAGAAAGGTGGTAATACGTTTTTGTTACATTGGAGTGCCTTGATTCCTCCAAAGTATGTCAGGAAACAGGACCGGAAGAGCAAATTATAATGGTGTTGTGTTGCTTGGTATATCTTGGAGGATTCAGTTGCCCCCAGAATTCCCTTAATGAGTAAAAGCTAAGTGAGTGATGAGTGTCTGTGGCGGGTGGGTGATGACTGGTGGTAAAACTCATCATAACTCATCATAACTCATCATAACTCATCATATACTTTCCCTCCACGTGGTGTTGGTTGGTGTTTGTGTTGTGTTTGTTTTGGTATGTATGTATGTATGTATGTATTATGCTCTCAGGCACGTCACGTTGTTATTAAGTGTGACGTCATTTGTACAGTTGCCAAAAGAGGTATTGTAACAACTATTGATACAACATTAAATATATTAATGTTCATAGTTGTTTGTAGGGATTATAAGTATGTATTACAGAAAGATATGTATATTTCCTTCTTTTATACATATTTATAGTCCATTATAAGTATGTATTACAGAAAGATATGTATATTTCCTTCTTTTATACATACTTATAGTCCATTATAAGTATGTATTACAGAAAGATATGTATATTTCCTTCTTTTATACATACTTATAGTCCATTATAAGTATGTATTACAGAAAGATATGTATATTTCCTTCTTTTATACATACTTATAGTCCATTATAAGTATGTATTACAGATAGACATGTATATTTCCTTCTTTTATACATACTTATAGTCCATTATAAGTATGTATTACAGAAAGATATGTATATTTCCTTCTGTTATTCATGCTTATAGTCCCTACAAACAGTTGTGGATATCAATATAGTTAAAATTATATCAAGATTTGTCGCAATACCTTTTTTGGCAACTGTACACATTTATGAGATTGTATGTATGTATTGTACAGATGCCTCCAAAAATATCGACACACTACCCTGCCACACTCTAGCAGGTATAGTGTCTCGACATTTTGGAGTCAACTGTACCTGTTCTATTAATTTACTAAAAACTCTTTTCATTGTCTGTTTTCGTTACGTGATCAACAAGTCAATAGAAGGGAACCAGTGAATGCTGACCTGGCAATAAATAAATAAATACATAAATAAATAAGTAATAACAATAAGAGATTAATAAATATATAAATAAAGATACATATACCTGTCATGTTCTGATAAATATATATATAATATATATATGTAATAAAATTCCTTCACTATTAATTTTATTGTTTATTCCATAGTGTCCCTGAAGCCCTTATTATTATTTACTCCCTTACCTTTGAGTAGGAGGACGAAGTTGGCCTTATCCTCGCGTCCCTTAGGGTACTCCCAGTCAAGATCGAGCCCATCAAAGTCATGTTTCCTCAAAAACTCGATGGCGCTGAAGATAAAAGTCTGACGGGTGTATCTCGAGGCGGACATATCCTTGAACTTCTTGGTACCAAATGACCATCCACCTGAAGAAGGAAGGAAGGACCATTAGAGGGGAAGGATTAGAGGTGTGATTGTATTGTGGAGAGGGAGGATTAGAGGTGTGGTTGTATTGTGGTGGGGGGATTAGAGGTGTGGTTGTATTGTGGAGAGGGAGGATTAGAGGTGTGGTTGTATTGTGGTGGGGGGATTAGAGGTGTGGTTGTATTGTGGTGGGGGGATTAGAGGTGTGGTTGTATTGTGGTGGGGGGATTAGAGGTGTGGTTGTATTGTGGTGGGGGATTAGAGGTGTGGTTGTATTGTGGTGGGGGGATTAGAGGTGTGGTTGTATTGTGGTGGGGGGATTAGAGGTGTGGTTGTATTGTGGTGGGGGGATTAGAGGTGTGGTTGTATTGTGGTGGGGGATTAGAGGTGTGGTTGTATTGTGGTGGGGGGATTAGAGGTGTGGTTGTATTGTGGTGGGGGATTAGAGGTGTGGTTGTATTGTGGTGGGGGGATTAGAGGTGTGGTTGTATTGTGGTGGGGGATTAGAGGTGTGGTTGTATTGTGGAGAGGGAGGATTAGAGGTGTGGTTGTATTGTGGAGAGGGAGGATTAGAGGTGTGGTTGTATTGTGGAGAGGGAGGATTAGAGGTGTGGTTGTATTGTGGAGAGGGAGGATTAGAGGTGTGGTTGTATTGTGGAGAGGGAGGATTAGAGGTGTGGTTGTATTGTGGAGAGGGAGGATTAGAGGTGTGGTTGTATTGTGGAGAGGGAGGATTAGAGGTGTGGTTGTATTGTGGTGGGGGGATTAGAGGTGTGGTTGTATTGTGGTGGGGGGATTAGAGGTGTGGTTGTATTGTGGTGGGGGGATTAGAGGTGTGGTTGTATTGTGGTGGGGGATTAGAGGTGTGGTTGTATTGTGTGTGGGGGGATTAGAGGTGTGGTTGTATTGTGGAGAGGGAGGATTAGAGGTGTGGTTGTATTGTGGAGAGGGAGGATTAGAGGTGTGGTTGTATTGTGGAGAGGGAGGATTAGAGGTGTGGTTGTATTGTGGAGAGGGAGGATTAGAGGTGTGGTTGTATTGTGGAGAGGGAGGATTAGAGGTGTGGTTGTATTGTGGAGAGGGAGGATTAGAGGTGTGGTTGTATTGTGGAGAGGGAGGATTAGAGGTGTGGTTGTATTGTGGAGAGGAGGATTAGAGGTGTGGTTGTATTGTGGAGAGGGAGGATTAGAGGTGTGGTTGTATTGTGGAGAGGGAGGATTAGAGGTGTGGTTGTATTGTGGTGGGGGATTAGAGGTGTGGTTGTATTGTGGAGAGGGAGGATTAGAGGTGTGGTTGTATTGTGGAGAGGGAGGATTAGAGGTGTGGTTGTATTGTGGTGGGGGATTAGAGGTGTGGTTGTATGTGGTGGGGGATTAGAGGTGTGATTGTATTGTGGTGGGGGATTAGGGGAAGGATTAGAGGTGTGGTTGTATTATGGTGGGGGATTAGGGGGAAGGATTAGAGGTGTGGTTGTATTATGGTGGGGGATTAGGGGGGAGGATTAGAGGTGTGGTTGTATTATGGTGGGGGATTAGGGGGGAGGATTAGAGGTGTGGTTGTATTATGGTGGGGGATTAGGGAGGGAGGGAGGGATCATAAGGGGTTGTTGTGTTGGGGGGGAGAGAGAGAGAGAGAGAGAGAGAGAGAGAGAGAGAGAGAGAGAGAGAGAGAGAGAGAGAATGTGTATGTGTGTGTGAGAGAGACTTGGAGGCTTCTGATTCCTCCTGACTATGCCACGAAACAAGCTCCTTCCATATAGGTGTGTGTCTGTGTGTGTGTGTGTGTGTGTGTGTGTGTGTGTGTGTGTCTGTGTGTGTGTGTGTGTGTGTGTGTGTGTGTGTGTGTTTCATGGCATTATTTGAAGTACTTATTTACCTCCAATTTTCTGACTACATCACAACACAGAGTTCCTTTAGAGGTTTTGATAATGTTGGTGTTGGTGGAGGAATGGAAAGTGATATTATTGTTAGGTACCATATGTTGTGAAAAAAAAGTGTAACATTAGGAGCTTGGGTTGTACTGATGTTTATCTTACGTGTGTGAGAGAGAGAGAGAGAGAGAGAGAGAGAGAGAGAGAGAGAGAGAGAGAGAGAGAGAGAGAGAGAGAGAGAGAGAGAGAGAGGTGGGACTATATAAGGGGTAAAGGAAGAAGTGGTATTATTATTATTATTATTATTATTATTATTTCTCTTGATCATTAATAATATATAACGTGTGTGTGTGTATGTGTGTTTTTACGTGTCTGTGTGCGTGTGTATGTGTGTTTTTACATGTGTGTTTTTACGTGTGTGTGTGTGTTTTTACGTGTCTGTGTGTGTGTGTGTGTGTGTGTGTGTGTGTGTGTGGAGGGGGAGGAGGGACTTGGGAATGTAGAAGAAAAAGTGACAAAAGAAGGAAATGCGTGTGTGTGTATATCTCTGTTTATCAATGTTCGTGAGAGATTTTTAGGATAGTTTGAGGGTCACACACACACACGTAAAAAACACACATACAGACACACACACACACGTAAAAACATACATACACACACACACACACGTAAAAAACACACATACACACGCACACAGACACGTAAAAACACACATACACACGCACACAGACACGTAAAAACACACACACACACACGTAAAAACACACATACACACACACACACACGTAAAAACACACATACACACGCACACAGACACGTAAAACACACATACACACACACACGTTATATATTATTAATGATCAAGAGAAATAATAATAATAATAATAATAATAATAATAATAATAATAATAATGAGGTGGAAGAGAAGACATTATTTAGGTTATGGGAGAAAAAGAAAAGAAATAAAGCAAGAGAAATAAAAAAACGTGATTGGAGGAATACGAATAAAGCAAATAAAATAATAGAAAAAGAAAGTGTGTGTGTGTGTGTGTGTGTGTGTGTGTGTGTGTGTGTGTGTGTGTGTGTGTGTGTGTTGGCACTGATCTTGACCTTTGTAGTGATCTTAAAAGTATACAGTACGTGACAGTTCAGAGAGAGAGAGAGAGAGAGAGAGAGAGAGAGAGAGAGAGAGAGAGATCCTACACACACACACACACACATACAGAGAGAGAGAGAGAGATCCTACACACACACACACATATATACAGAGAGAGAGAGATAGAGATAGAGATCCTACACACACACACACATATATACAGAGAGAGAGAGAGAGAGAGAGAGAGAGAGAGAGAGAGAGAGAGAGAGAGAGAGATCCTACACACACACACACATATATACAGAGAGAGAGAGAGAGAGAGAGAGAGAGAGAGAGAGAGAGAAATCAATGAGGGGTAAACTACTGCCAACTTTGCCAAGGGTGGAGAGAGGCAGTAGTCTAATCAGGCCAACACACACACACACACACACACACACACACACACACACACACACACACACACACACACACACACACACACACACACACACACACACACACACACACACACACACACACACACATACACACACACACACACACACACACACACACACACACACACACACACACACACACACACACACATACAAACACACACACACATATAATATACCTAGGTGTGATATGATGTGATATGAGAGAGGTGATGTGGTGTGAAAGAGTAAGGGATGGGGTGTGGGTGTGGTAGGGTAAAGGAGTGGAGTAGGGGTGTGGTTGGGTAGGGGGGAGTGGAGTGGTATAGGTGGAGTGGGTGTGTGGATGGGTAGGGAGTGGGGTAGAGTGGGGATGGGTAGTGGTGTGTGG